>JAINUF010000051.1:0-47698 GCA_029718625.1 Synaphobranchus kaupii | reverse complement strand
CCTGGGGCACCGGTGTCTCTGTCTCCGACATGATCCTCCTCTCTCTCTCTCTCTGTCTCTCTTTCTGTTTCTCTCAATCTATTTCTTTCTTTATTCTTCTCTTCCCTCTCTCTCTCTCTCTCTCTCTGTCTCTCTCTCTCTCTCTCTCTCTTTCTCTCTCTCTGTCTGTCACTCTCTCTGTAACTTTCTCTCTCACTCTCTGTCTCTCTTTCTGTTTCTCTCACTCTATTTCTTTCTTTATTCTTCTCTTCCCTATCTCTCTCTCTCTCTCTGTGTCTCTCTCTCTCTCTCTTTCTCTCTGTCTGTCACTCTCTCTGTAACTTTCTCTCTCACTCTCTGTCTCTCTTTCTGTTTCTCTCACTCTATTTCTTTCTTTATTCTTCTCTTCCCTCTCTCTGTCTCTCTCTCTGTCTCTCTCTCTCTCTCTCTCTCTCTCTCTCTCTCTCTCTCTCTCTCTCTCTCTCTCTCTCTCTCTCTCTCTCTCGCTCAGTCCAGCTGACTGACAGACCTGGGACCTCTCCTCTCAAACCCCACCTAAAGTATGTGAGCCATTCTTTATCCCTCCCTCCCTCCCTCCCTCCCTCTCTCCGCCCACCTCCCCTCCCCTCCCCTCAGTGAAACTCCATATGAGGCCAGAGAAGGGCGGGGCTAAGGCAGAGCGGAGGAAGATCTGTTTTTGGAATGTTTGAAAAGAATGAAGAGTTGCAGAAAACAGACAGATAATTTTCGATCTTATTTACTTATGACTCACTGAACAGAGCAGTTTGGGGAGTCCCAGTACGATCACCTGGGAGGCTTCAGCACATTACACACGTCACGTCATCACAGAATGGTGATGTCATCAAAGTTTGCGCTGTCAGTGGGGAGCTGAACAGCAGTGTTTACTTAATCTTGTATCTCTTTTATTCTTCTCCTTCTGTTTGACAAGACGAAAGAAAAATGAGTCAAGCACGTTTTGAGTGACAGGAACCTGAACTCTGCTGCCACCTATTGGCCGCTCTGCAACATTGCACACATGATCCTGGCTGACTCCATGTAGACGCAACATACATACGTACAGTGAGCGCCATAATTCATTGGACAGCGACACATTTTTTTGTTATTTTGGTTCTGTACTCTAGCACTTTGAGTTTGAAAGGATACAATGACAATGATGTTGACTGTCAGATTTAATTTGAGGGTATTTTCATCCATATTGGATGAACTGTTTAGAAATTATAGAACCTTTTGTACATAGTCCCCCCCCATTTTCGGGCATCAAAAAATATTGGACAGTTTAACATAATGTAGAATAAAGTCATCATTTTTAATATTTGGTTTCATATCCTTTGCATGCCATGACTTCCTGATGTCTGTGACCCAACAACATCAAAAGACTGTTGATATCTTATTTTCTGGTACTCTTACAAGTGATACTATAACGTCTCTGCATTTTAATGGATCTCTATGGGAATTGGGGGCTGGGACTAGATTTAGTTTTAAATTATGCTGGAACTGTATGGAATACATGGTTGGTAAAATGGTTGCAAGTCATCAAGTGTCTGAGGTATCAAACGAGCCTCAAAGCATCACTCTGCTGCCAGATATGCAGTAGATATGGATGGATCGCTTTAAGGGTTGTTTCTCCTGACAGATTTTCCTATTGAACTCAATGGAAAAATAAAACAGGAGAAGAAACGAAAGGTTCTATAATTTCTAAATAGTTCATCCAATGAACTATTGAAACTATTGACCACTATGAAAATACCCTCAAATTAAAGCTGACAGTCTGCACTTCAACCTCATTGTCATTATATCCTTTCAAACTCAATGTGTGAGAGTACAGACCCGAAATAACAAAGAATGTGTCACTGTCCAATGAATTATGGTGCTCACTGTATATATCACTGTACATATCATTGGGAGAAATCTTGTTTTTTTTTGTTTTTTGTTTTTTAATGTTCAATTATGGTGGGGAAACATATTTTGATAGATCAAAGTCGTGGCTGTAAAGGGGCCATCTTCTCCTGTTTGCTATTCCTAAAGTTCACACAGGACTCCCATTACAAAAAGATAGTTTTACTAAATAAAGCAGATGTTTTCAGCTAGAAAAAAACTATTTACTAATGTTCAATTGTATTTAAATAGCTTAATTGAAAATAAATAACATGATTCAATTACTAAAGATAATTTCTGCATAGACGTCAACTCCATCAGATAGAATAATAGAGTTGGCCTCTTACAGAGTTGACAGTATGGGTGTCAGTGTAGTATAATGGTTAAGGAACTGGCCTTGTAACCGAAAGGTTGCAGGTTTGATTCCCAGGGAGGACACTGCCGTTGTACCCTTGAGTCAATATAAATGGATGTATAAATGGATAATATGTAAAAAATGCTAAAATGTTGTGTAAGTCACTCTGGATAAGAGTGTCTGCTAAATGCCTGTAATGTAATGTAATGTTATATTTTCCCATTTCATGGTATCCCCATAGTGACTAACCAATTAAATGATCTCAGTTGCTAAGAGTTCTCTTAAAGGGATAGTTCGGAATTTTGGACATAATGTCTCAATTACGACTTACCCATGATGTAGTTGATTGATGGAAACCATTTTCAGATAATTCCATGCTGTCCCTTCTTTTGGACATACACAAGTTGCTAATGCTAGCGCAACTCTAAGGTAACTGGTAGCATCCACTACTAAACGCACTTAAACACTCCACAGTGCACCCAAAGCAAATAAAATACAACGACAGTCAATCGGGGTTATTTTCAGTGATTATACCATCATTTTTTAAGTCAAACTATCGTTGAATCCTTTACTTTGTGCTCACCTAAATTCTCAGTGGAAGTACGGTGGCGGAGGTAGCTGTAGATTAGCCAGGGTATCTGCCTGTAGGCTATCTGCTGTACTCCACAGTTGCAGACACAATCTGTTTTGCCGTAAAGTTACATATTTGGTAGACAACAAGTCAGCTAAACACAAACATGCTACAGAATAACACAGCAAATATAAGAAAAAGCACTCTGGCTACCAATTTGCAGGAAAAGTTTGACCACTTCCATGACTTCCCAATTGTGGCAACTAGCTAGCTAGCTAAATTGAATAGATAGATCACGCATGCAATCATTTATTAGTTACCTGGTCGTCAGTTGTTTTCGGTGCATGAAGAAAAACAAGTGATGGCACAGCAGTCTCCTTCAGTAGAGGGTGTCCCGACTGTCCTTTTTTGATTTTCACATAGTCATACTCCGTGAAATGGTCACTACACACTTTTAACTTTTTTAGAGTCTCAATTGGTGACATCCATGCGAGCAGCAAGAAGCCACAGCTGTTTTCTTTGTTGATCTTCCACTGGAAATCAGTGAAAACTTTGTGGTGCCCATTTTTTTGCATGATTTGAACAACCTTGAAATACACACCGAAATACCATCTTACCTGAACGTTAGCTAACAATACTATTAGTCTGCTTCTTTCACACACGCGATATTGTTGTTGGCCGGCACTACATACGGTGGCAGAGCTATACTTTATGTTACCTACTAACGTAATGTATCGCTCCGCCGCTGTACTTCCACGGAGAATTTAGGTGAGCACAAAGTAAAGGATTCAACGATAGTTTGATTTCAAAAATGATGGTATAATCACTGAAAATAACCCTGATAGACTGTTGTCATATTTTATTTGCTTTGGGTGCACTGTGGAGTGTTTAAGTGCGTTTGGTAGTGGATGCTACCAGTTACCTTAGAGTTGCGCTAGCATTAGCAATGTGTGTATGTCCAAAAGAAGGGACAGCATGGAATTATCTGAAAATGGTTTCCATCAATCAACTACATCATGGGTAAGTCGTAATTGAGACATTATGTCCAAAATTCCGAACTATCCCTTTAATGCAAGTAAAAATACATTGTTTTAAATCATAATTTTTATTTAGTTTTCCTTGACTTCTTGTTTGAGAAACTGCTGATCGCAATATTATTTCTTTAATTTTCAAAAAAAATTAAAAAAATAGAAAACTTACCCGAGGACAGGTAACCTTGCTGCCTTCTGTGAAACTACAGAGTGAGACTGGGGTCCTTAGCATATGGCCAACCCTCTTTATGACTAAATAATGAATACATTTCATTTTTCTAGAAATCAAAAATCTGGAACATCTGGAACACAACTTTCAAGGGCCAACATTTCCATAAAAATTATACTTTAAAACAAAGAGGATTATAAGAGTACATTTCCACATTTATAGTACTAGTTGGAATTGTTTGTTCTAGGTTTAAAGGCTTTTAACACAATTTTAAATTGTTAAATTGTGAATTCTTGTCTGGAACAAGGGTGTTTCCTGACCCATGGCAGGTATAGAGGGCGCCCATGAGGGCGCTGGGTCTATTCCCACCATGAGGACGCTGGGTCTAATCACACCATGAGGGCGCTGGGTCTATTCCCACCATGAGGGCGCTGGGTCTATTCCCACCATGAGGGCGCTGGGTCTATTCCCACCATGAGGGCGCTGGGTCTATTCCCACCATGAGGGGCGCTGGGTCTATTCCCACCATGAGGGCGCTGGGTCTATTCCCACCATGAGGGCGCTGGGTCTATTCCCACCATGAGGGGCGCTGGGTCTATTCCCACCATGAGGGCGCTGGGTCTATTCCCACCATGAGGGCGCTGGGTCTAATCACACCATGAGGGCGCTGGGTCTAATCACACCATGAGGGCGCTGGGTCTAATCACACCATGAGGGCGCTGGGGTCTATTCCCACCATGAGGGCACTGGGGTCTAATCACACCATGAGGGCACTGGGTCTATTCCCACCATGAGGGCACTGGGTCTAATCACACCATGAGGGCACTGGGTCTATTCCCACCATGAGGGCGCTGGGTCTAATCACACCATGAGGGCGCTGGGTCTATTCCCACCATGAGGGCGCTGGGTCTAATCACACCATGAGGGCGCTGGTCTAATCACACCATGAGGGCGCTGGGTCTATTCCCACCATGAGGGCGCTGGGTCTAATCACACCATGAGGGCGCTGGGTCTAATCACACCATGAGGGCGCTGGGTCTAATCACACCATGAGGGTGCTGGGTCTAATCACACCATGAGGGCGCTGGGTCTATTCCCACCATGAGGGGCGCTGGGTCTAATCACACCATGAGGGCGCTGGGGTCTAATCACACCATGAGGGCACTGGGTCTAATCACACCATGAGGGCGCTGGGTCTATTCCCACCATGAGGGCGCTGGGTCTAATCACACCATGAGGGCACTGGGTCTAATCACACCATGAGGGCACTGGGTCTATTCCCACCATGAGGGCAGAGCTGTGCATATATTCACACAGAGCTGTGCATATATTCTGTTCACTCACATTAATGTAAAATTTAGTTTGCCCTGGTATTTATGCATAAAGTCATATTGTCTAAATGGTTACCATTAACCTCACGTCATTCTACACTGGTCCACCAGAGGGGTGCTGTGTATCATTAAAGCACTGAGCAGGGATTTCCGTGTGATTGACACCCAGTAGACTTCTCTGCAAGGCCCGGCTCAGCACTGCCTTTCAACCGACAGGCGGGACCAGAGGTACGATGAAATCTCACAGGATGCTTCTGTGATGTCCATCACCTCTGACTATCCACCTGATTCCCCCTCAAATGGGACCTGCAAACATGTCCCTCAAATCCATCAACCCACATTAACACATGTGACTCAATCCATCAACCCACATTAACACATGTGACTCAATCGGCCCACTCTAGCAGACGGGCCGCGGGGAGCTTTTCCCGTGTTAATAAAAATGCAGCAAACATGAAAAAACAAAGCCGCCATGTCTCGCTGCCATTATCAGAGAGAGAGAGGAGAGAAAGAGAGAGAGAGAGAGAGAGAGAGAGAGGAGAGAGAGAGAGAGAGAGAGAGAGAGAGAGAGAAAGAGAGGGAGTAAGAGAGGGAGAAAGAGAGAGAGAAAGAGGAGAGAGAGAGAGAGAGATAAAGAGAGGGAGAGAACGAGAGAGAGAGGTAAAGAGAGGGAGAACGAGAGAGGGAGAGAGAGAGAGAGATAAAGAGAGGGAGAAAGAGAGAGAGGGGAGAGAGAGAGAGAGAGGTGAAGAATGACTCCGCCCAGCCGTTGTGAATGGTCCTGTGGGTAAACTGCTACACTACACAGTTGGAGGCTCGATGGTTCGTAAAAAGACACCACGCAGGTCAACACCTCAAACAGCGCTGCGAGAGCTTTGAATCGCTCTCAGTAAAGACGGAACCATAAAGGAACAGCAGGCACGTATCTAACGGGAATATAGCCTTCCTCTCGCTACAATAGGTTCCCGTTAGATACGTGCGTGTTGTTTCTGTTCCCGTCTCTATGGCAAGCCAAATGAGGATTTATTTCCATATCCTTGATATCCAATTTACGGTTTCCCCACTAGTTGCCCGTTTTTCACAACGTGTTCGACATTTTGTCTTACTAGTTCAACGAAACCGTTTTGATATCAAAGATTGGCACCTACTAGTCATGCATTTTGAGCCACTAGTTGCACTTTTAATCTACACGTTATACCAGAACCTTACTAGTTGCACCACAGTGCCGACTAGTGGCACCACAGCCACAACTAGTCAGCCTTTGAACCCACTAGTGGCCTTTTAAACCTAACGTGTTGCAATTAAAGCAGCACTAGTTAACTAGTGAAGTGGCAACAGTGTAACATGTTAACTAGTTAAGTTGCATAGAGTCCGTATTTTCGCCTAACTAGTTAACTAGTTACATACACTTCTCTTCACTAGTTAACTAGTAAAGCCAACGTGTCCACTAGTTAACTAGTTACGTTTTTAGCACATCCACTAGTAAACTAGTTGCAGCAAAATGCTAATTAGGAGGGCGTACAAGGAAGTTGCTTTTTGTAATATGATTGGATGAAGGTTTCGGCTATAGGCTACAATTGCCAGCAGTTTTGGACATCGAATTCGAGTTTCCATTTGTGTGTTTATTTCGAAGTAGGATATTTAATTGGGAGAGTGGATAGTTTGTTAGGAGGGGAAGGTTTGACAGAAGCTGAAGCGCAACCATGGCGGACGGTTGTCTTTGATCCCGTGATAACGCTGTAGGCTATTTAATTTGCGATGTCGATGCATGGGATTGCTCTTTCTGGCAAGAATATAGGCTATCGTAATGAACCAATTACTCGATCATCACGTTTTATTTGAATCATGGACGAACTGCTAAAATAACTTATTGTGCATTGTGCAAGGCGTGCTGATCAGGCTAGCCTATACAGACCGGTGACAAATTAAGGGTGGTGCTTTGTGTCCACATTACTTGGTTAGATGCAAATAGGCTAGCCTACCACATGCAAACGCACGGTGCTATTTCGGTTTTAAAAGTAGTTCGTAAACATGAAATGGGTAGCCATGGGGAAACATTGAGTAGCCTACATTACATGTAAGATAATATGCTGTGCATTGTGTAAATGATTTGTAAACATAATAAATGCTTTACTTTGGGGGTGCTCTAATCCTCATGTTAGCTGTATAAGGAAAACGCTGTTAATTACTACCATTTTAGAATGACTGTAGGTGAAAAAGGAATTGTAGGCCTATTTGTTTAATGCATTTTTCTGGAAGTAAAATTTTATCTTTTTGTCCGCAGAGGGCCTTGTCATGTTTTTTTTTTGCATTCCCTTGAATTCACTTCGTGTGTGATCTTTACCAGTATTAAAGATCACTTATTGTACGTCGCTTTGGATGAAAGCGTCTGCTAAATGAATGTAATGTAATTTAACATTAGGCTACAGTGTCTGACCACAATATTGGTAGTGTTAACAGTTGCAGTGCTGGAATGCACCTTGTGTGGTATATAGGCTACTGAACTGATAGAATTCACGAGCAAAATGTTGCATCCAGTTAGCTGTTAGTGAATAGGCACATCCGTTAGCTTTACATCCTTTTGTGAATGCATCCTTTACTTCTTGTGCTCGTTGCACTTTTTGTATTCGAAACTTTGTAATAAAGAATGATCTATTTTTGATAAACATGACTCTGGTGCTTTACTTCAGGTAAATTGAAAGGTGGCCTGTATGTGCTACACATAGGCTAGTTATTCTGAGTAATCACCACCTTTATCCTTCGATGAAGTTCCATCATGATGGGAGTGGTCTCTTCCAGGATGACAATGCCCCAATCCACAGGGCACGAGGGGTCACTGAATGGTTTGATGACCGTGAAAATTATGTGAATCATATGCTATGGCCTTCGCAGTCACCATCTCAACCCAAATGAACACCTATGAAATTTTGGAACGACGTTAGGCAGCTAGTGCTCTCCACCACAATCATCAAAACACCAAATGACGTTATTGTGTATCCCGTTTGAAATGTCATTCACTGCCATCAAAATCATTCTTGCATTTATGCTAGTTGTACTTGTATTTTTAAATTGAATAGCTAGATAGACCGTCTCAGTGTAGCCTATTCCACTGCGGTCAAGCTATCACGGGTTCGGAAAATGACGGTCAATCTATCACGGCTTAAAATTTATGTGCGCAAATATACAAGAGATTACGTCGGTAACGCCGTCACGTGCTGCGTTACCTGGAAATGAAATTGCTCAGAGAGAAGCAGCGAGGATTGTAGGCTACAACAAAGATTTTTTGCCTTTTTTTCTTTATATTTTTCAAATATGCTTTCAATGACCATTTCAAGGAAACTGAATATACTACGACGTTTTGTAATACATGAGCAACAGGGTTGGTATTGAATTGCAGGTTACATATGAAAACTAATATTTGAAATCATTTAACTCCAACAAATCAAAGGGTTTGTACAAATCAAAACATAAATCTAGTGTATGTCTAGTGAATATCAGAAGATTTTACGGTAGGGATTTTTAATAATTAAGCATCAAAGTTGGTACAGTTTGCGATTTGAAGGGAAAACCGCTATGGGTACCATATTGGAGGCCCTATAACTTGATCAAATCAAAAAGTTTGTTCAAAAAAACACTATTACCATATACTAGATGTGCTATAGTCTATCCACAGTGAATCACAGAAAAAGTTGTTGTGGGGATTTTTAATAATTAAGAATCAAAGTTGGTACAGTTTGCTATGTGAAGGGAAAACCGCTATGGGTACCATATTGGAGGCCCTATAACTTGATCAAATCAAAAAGTTTGTTCAAAAAAAACACTATTACCATATACTAGATGTGCTATAGTCTATGTACAGTGAATCACAGAAAAAGTTGTTGTGGGGATTTTTAATAATTAAGAATCAAAGTTGGTACAGTTTGCTATGTGAAGGGAAAAACCGCTATGGGTACCATATTGGAGGCCCTATAACTTGATCAAGTCAAAAAGTTTGTTCAAAAAAACACTATTACCATATACTAGATGTGCTATAGTCTATCCACAGTGAATCACAGAAAACGTTGTTGTGGGAATTTTTAATAATTAAGCATCAAAGTTGGTACAGTTTGCGATTTGAAGGGGGAAACCCGCTATGGGTACCATATTGGAGGCCCTATAACTTCATCAAATCAAAAAGTTTGTTCAAAAAAACACTATTACCATATACTAGATGTGCTATAGTCTATCCACAGTGAATCACAGAAAAAGGTGTTGTGGGGATTTTTAATAATTAAGAATCAAAGTTGGTACAGTTTGCTATGTGAAGGGAAAACCGCTATGGGTACCATATTGGAGGCCCTATAACTTGATCAAATCAAAAAGTTTGTTCAAAAAAACACTATTACCATATACTAGATGTGCTATAGTCTATGTACAGTGAATCACAGAAAAAGTTGTTGTGGGGATTTTTAATAATTAAGAATCAAAGTTGGTACAGTTTGCTATGTGAAGGGAAAACCGCTATGGGTACCATATTGGAGGCCCTATAACTTGATCAAATCAAAAAGTTTGTTCAAAAAAACACTATTACCATATACTAGATGTGCTATAGTCTATCCACAGTGAATCACAGAAAAAGTTGTTGTGGGAATTTTTAATAATTAAGCATCAAAGTTGGTACAGTTTGCGATTTGAAGGGGGAAACCCGCTATGGGTACCATATTGGAGGCCCTATAACTTCATCAAATCAAAAAGTTTGTTCAAAAAAAACACTATTACCATATACGAGTTCAAAAAAAACACTATTACCATATACGAGATGTGCTATAGTCTATGTACAGTGAATCACAGAAAAAGTTGTTGTGGGGATTTTTAATAATTAAGCATCAAAGTTGGTACAGTTTGCGATTTGAAGGGGGAAACCCGCTATGGGTACCATATTTGAGGCCCTATAACTTGATCAAATCAAAAAGTTTGTTCAAAAAAACACTATTACCATATACTAGATGTGCTGTAGTCTCTCCACAGTGAATCACAGAAAAAGTTGTTGTGGGGATTTTTAATAATTAAGAATCAAATTTGGTACAGTTTGCTATGTGAAGGGAAAAACCGCTATGGGTACCATATTGGAGGCCCTATAACTTGATCAAATCAAAAAGTTTGTTCAAAAAAACACTATTACCATATACTAGATGTGCTATAGTCTATGTACAGTGAATCACAGAAAAAAGTTGTTGTGGGGGATTTTTAATAATTAAGCATCAAAGTTGGAACAGTTTGCGATTTGAAGGGGGGAAACCTGCTATGGGTACCATATTGGAGGCCCTATAACTTGATCAAATCAAAAAGTTTGTTCAAAAGAACACTATTACCATATACTTGATGTGCTATAGTCTATCCCACAGTGGAATCACAGAAAAAGTTGTTGTGGGAATTTTTAATAATTAAGCATCAAAGTTGGTACAGTTTGCGATTTGAAGGGGGGAAACCCGCTATGGGTACCATATTGGAGGCCCCTATAACTTGATCAAATCAAAAAGTTTGTTCAGAAAAAACACTATTACCACATACTAGATGTGCTATAGTCTATGTACAGTGAATCACAGAAAAAGTTGTTGTGGGGGATTTTTAATAATTAAGAATCAAAGTTGGTACAGTTTGCTTTGTGGAAGGGAAAACCGCTATGGGGTACCATATTGGAGGCCCTATAACTTGATCAAATCAAAAAGTTTGTTCAGAAAAACACTATTACCATATACTAGATGTGCTATAGTCTATGTACAGTGAATCACAGAAAAGTTGTTGTGGGGATTTTTAATAATTAAGAATCAAAGTTGGTACAGTTTGCTTTGTGAAGGGGAAAACCGCTATGGGTACCATATTGGAGGCCCTATAACACCAAATCAAAAGGTAATCCCATAATAAATGAGCATCAATATTGGTACCTATTGCTGTTTACAGGTAGAAACTGGGTACCACTTTTCAGTTAATGTTACCACAATGTCCAGAGGTGTTTTCAAAACAGCACTACTAGCATGTGATAGGTGTGTCCTAGTGTAATGAAACTCGAAATCGGATTTTTACATGAACTTTTTAATAAATCAATATCAAAATTGGTACCTTTACTTTGTACAAAAGAAAACTGGTAAGTGTACCACCAAAAAGCATTCAAAAAATTACAAAAACAAAACATGCAACTGTAGTGCTGGAGGACGGAGGGACAGAGGCAACTTCACGGATACTTCACTTTATTAGCTAAAAACAACACACACTAAAACCGACAGGTACAACTTGAATGTAGCAGCAATGACAATACTTCCTGTGCAACGCACTTATATATCCCCCCTAACCCCACCCACAGTTCCGGGGTGAATTTGTTACCCCTAGTGTTCACCACATGAGCCCCCCCCAGAATTCGCCCTAATAAACAAAATCAACGTGGCATGGAGGGCGGATGGCCCCCGGCCGCAACGACTCCGGGAGGAGGGGCGGGGAAAACAGCAGGAGTACAAACGGTCTCCTCCTGTCGGACGGGGCGGGGGGGCAACGGAGACGGGGGGGGGGGAAGTGAGGGGGGAGGGAGGAGGCTGGCCCGGGGGGCGGCCCCGGCGAGGAGGCATGGCTAAGTCCACTGGTTGATCCAAGTCCAGGTAGTGCGGGTTCAACGCGGTCCACCGAAACATGCTCAGGCTTACCGCCGATGTCCACTACCAGGTGCTTGGCCCCGTGCTCCAGGACCCGAAACGGGCCGTCGTACGGGGGCTGCAGTGGGCTGCGGTGCGCGTCGCGGCGGATGAATACATAACCCGCCGACCGCAGGCCTGGGGGCACCTGGATGCAGGGACGCCGTGCTGAGTCGTGGGGACAGGGGCGAAGACCTTGGTGCTGTCCAGCAGGGAGGCACGTTGTGCCACAGCAAACCAGGGGTCCGTCGTGTTGGGTATGAACTCCCCGGGGACCCGCAGCGGCTGCCCGTAGACCAGCTCGGCCGAGGAGGACTGGAGGTCTTCCTTGGGGGCCGTCCGGAGTCCGAGCGTGACCCACGGAAGTTTGTCGAGCCAGTTGCCGTCCGTCAGGTTGGCTCGGAGGGCGGCCTTCATGGACCGATGGAAACGTTCGCACAGGCCCGTTGGCCTGGGGGTGGTAGGCGGTGGTACGGTGGAGTTTAACCCCCAAGCCCTCCGCCACGGTGCTCCACAGCTCCGAAGTGAACTGCGGGCCATGGTCAGAGGAGAGGTCAGATGAAGTGCCAAACCGGACAACCCACGTCCCGATGAACGCCCCGGGCCAAGTCAGCGGCCGTCATCGAGGAGAGGGGGACCGCCTCTGGCCAGCGGGTTGTCCTGTCCACCATGGTGAAGAGGTAGGTGTAGATGTGGGATGGAGGCAGGGGACCCACCAGGTCGACGTGCACATGGTCGAACCTCCGCTCGGGCACGGAGAAACGCTCCAGGGGTGCTTTGATATGGCGGTGGACCTTGGTGCGCTGGCAGGCTGTGCACGCGTCGACCCAGGCTCTCACATCCTTTTTGAGCCCGTGCCACACAAACTTCGCCGCCACTAGCCGCACCGACGGCTTCCTGCCCGGGGTGAGACAGACCATGCACCGCCTCGAACACGGGGTGCCTCCAGCTGACAGGAACCACCGGCCGAGGTGGACCTGAGGAAATGTCACACAGGAGCGTGGCCCCCGAGTCGCCGAAAGCTACCGCCTCCAGGTGCAGCCCTGTATCCGCCGATTTGAGGGTCTGGATGCTGGGGTCGGTGGCCTGGTCCGCGGCCATGCGAGAGTAGTCCAAGACCAGCTGGACCACTCCGCTCTGGAGAGGCAGTCAGCAACCAGGTTGGCCTTACCCGCCACGTGCTGGATGTCCGTGGTGAATTCAGAGATGAAGGAGAGCTGCCGCTGCTGGCGGGTGGACCACGGTTCCGCTGCTTTGGACATAGCGAATGTGAGGGGCTTATGGTCCACAAAGGCAGTAAAGTTGCGGCCCTCCAGTAAAAAACCGGAAGTGTCTGATGGCGAGCCACAGACTGAGGAGCTCCCTGTCAAAGGTGCTGTACTTGCGCTCGCCGGGTGACAGCTGGCGGCTGAAGAAGGCGAGGGGCTGCCAGGCACCTCCCACCCATTGTTCATACACCGCACCAACGGCGTAGTCGGAAGCGTCAGTGGTGATGGCTATGGGCGCTGTGTGCGAGGGGTGGGCCAACATGGCTGCCTGGGCCAGCGCAGCTTTGGTGTCTTTAAAGGCCCCCCTCCCGCTCCGCGGTCCACTCGATAGTCTGGTTGGGGGTCTTGCCCTTTAGAGCCCCGTACAGTGGTTGCAGGACGTGAGCGGCCCGAGGGATGAAGCGATGGTAGAAGGTCACCATCCCAATGAACTCCCTCAGCGACCGGACTGTGAGGGGGCGTGGGAAGGCAGCGACCACTTCCACCTTCGAGGGGAGGGGGGCAGCCCCCTCACACGTGACGCGGTGTCCGAGGAAGTCGATGGTGTCCAGCCTGAACAGACACTTCGCCCAGTTGACGATCAGGCCGTGCGGGCTGAGCCGCGCGAAGAGGGCCCGGAGATGAGACAGGTGCTCCCCCTCGGTGGCGCTAGCGATGAGAATGTCATCCAGGTAGACAAAGATGAAGGGGAGGTCCCGAAGCACAGAGTCCATCAGCCGCTGAAAAGACTGAGCAGCGTTTCTCAGTCCAAACGGCATCCTCAGAAACTCGAAAAGTCGAAAGGGTGTAATGACCGCCGTCTTGGGGATGTCCGGGGGATGCACAGGCACCTGACGGTACCCGCGCACCAGGTCCACTTTAGAGAAAACCCGCTTACCCGACAGGTGTACTGAAAAGTCCTGAATGTGTGGGACTGGGTAGCGGTCGGGCGTGGTCGCATCGTTGAGGCGGCGGTAGTCCCCGCATGGCCGCCACCCGCCACCAGGCTTGGCGACGATGTGGAGGGGTGAAGCCCAAGGGCTGTCCAAGCGGCGGACGATGCCCACCTGCTCCATATGCGCGAACTCCGCCTCGGCGACGGCCAGCTTGACGGGGTCGAGGCGCCTGGCCCTGGCGTAGACCGGGGGCCCCTTGTGTCGATGTGGTGTCGATGTGGTGCTCCACCCCGTGTTTCGAGGTGGGCGCAGAGAAGGTGGGCTGGGTGAGGTCAGGGAATTCGGCCAATAGACGAAGGTACTGGTCCTCCTCCGAGAGTGAGCTAGACAGCCCGCTATAGACGGCCTCCCCGCGGGTGCATGCGAAGGAGGTGAAAGTCTGTGCGTCGACCAGGCGGTTGTTCATCATGTCCACTAATAGTCCATGGGCGCACAGAAAGTCTGCACCGAGCAGGGGGGAAAGCGATGGACGCAATGACAAAGTCCCAAACAAACCGTTGACCCCCGAAACATAACTCCACTGACCGCATGCCGTAGGAGTGGATGGGGCTGCCGTCAGTGGTCGCCAACTGCGGCCCTTGCTCCCCACTCATGGTGTCCATCTCTGAAGCGGGGATAACGCTCCTCTGCGTACCTGTGTCACAGAGGAACCTGCGGTTGGAGATGGTATCGCGGATGAAAAGCAGCCTGCTGGTGTCGCCAGCGCTCAGGGCCACTACTGAGCGCTGGCCTTCCCGTTTCCCGCCGGTTTGAAGTCGCAGGGGGGAACGGCACTGCTTAGCTCTGGCGCCGAATTTGGCGTGGTAGAAGCAGAGGCCCGCTGTAGCTCCACGCTGGTCAGGAGGCGTGGCCTTGTCCCTGGTCCCTGTGCGATAGGCTGGCGGTGGGACGCTGACGGTGGGAGCTAGCAGGTCTGGGGACGAGCGCTGAGTAGCCAGGAAGAACCGGTCCGCCTCTTCGGCAAGGGCGCGGGGGCTCTGTGATGGTGGTGTTGGCCAGCGCTACCTGGACCCGGGCTGGCATGTTGCGCAGGAATAGTTCCATAAACAGGAAACAGGGTTTCTCCTTACCCAGTAGGTTCAACATTTTCTCCATAAGCACAGACAGTTTACTATCCCCCAGGCCTTCGATAGCAAACAACCGACGAGCTCTCGGCAGTAGACAGTTCAAAAGTCTTAAGCTGCAGAGCCTTGAGAGTCACATATTTATCTGCGTCAGGGGGGGTCTGTGAGGAGGCCTACTAGTCTGGAGGCCACGGAACTTCCCAGTGCTGCTAGAACGTAGTAGTACCGTGTGTTGTCATCGGTGATCTTCCGGATCTCAAACTGCCTCTACCGTCGAGAACCATGCTGCAGCTGACGATTCCCAGAACTCCGGCAGTTTAAGCGCAATGGCATTCGTAGCCATAGTTAGCTTAGCATCAGCGCTGTTAGCTTCACGTTAGCGCGGCTAGCTTAGCGTAGGCGCGGTCTTCGTACACTTAACTTTAACAAAAACCGACGTCGAGGTCACCAGTGTAGTGCCAGAGGACGGAGGACAGAGGCAACTTCACGGATACTTCACTTTATTAGCTAAAAACAACACACACTAAAACCGACAGGTACAACTTGAATGTAGCAGCAACGACAATACTTCCTGTGCAACGCACTTATATATCCCCCTAACCCCACCCACAGTTCCGGAGTGAATTTGTTACCCCTAGTGTTCACCACACAACCATTGCTTAATACACTCTTTTCCCTTTATTACACACTGTACCTCAACCAAAATAAAAATGGCCCACATGATGGGTTTTCTGTTCAGTTACGTAATTTTTTTATCAAAACCTTGTGCAGCTGCTGCAGTTCCACTCCTCCAGGGTTTCTTCTAGGGCAGAATCTGGTACTGGGGTACAGTTTGGATGGTACCAGATTGCACATGAGGCGCATTGAACCATAACTTCGTTATTGTGTGCTTCTGCGTTTGGGTAGGATCTTCATTGTTCCACATCCCCAGGCTCGGGGCCGAGGGGCTATCCTTTTACCACCCCGAGCCCGGGGGGGGTTCACCCGGACTATATTTCGGGGCACACCTCCAGTAGCCACGTCACCGTGTCATCATCCAGAACCGACAGACCATGCATCCCATTGGGTGCCCGATAAATCGGGCAGTCCAGGATGACATAGTCTGCGGTTTGTTCCTCCGCGCCACACTCGCAGGCTGCGCAAGAAGCCAAGCCCCATCTGTGCATCGATGAGCGGAAGCGCCCAACGCTGGTCCGGAGGCGGTTAAGCCTCACCCATGCCAGTCTAGGCAGGTCCACCCCAATAGGGGGAAAACCGACGTCTGGGATGAAGTCACGGAGTCTAGAGGTGTTCTCCTCCCACTCCGTGCTCCAGATGTAATCCGCCCACCGTGCCGCACTGATGTTAAGATCACTGCATTGCTGCAGGAATTCCTGTGCGGCAGGCAGAAATGGGTGTCTCGACTTAAGGCGCCGGGGAGGCTCAGCAATTACAGCGAGCCTTTCGTGGAGCAGATGGTTTGGCTCCACGGCCCGGCACGCGAGACGTGCTGTGGCTCCCGCGCGGCGAAGCCCAGCGGGCTGGATGCCTGCAAGAATGGAAAGATTGTCCACGGGAGTGGGACGCAGGCATCCTGTCACGATGCGCAAGGCTTCGTTAATGGGCGTATCGATGAGGCGGGTGTGGGCACTGCGACACCATACCGGTGCGCAGTACTCACTAGTCGAGTAAACAAGGGCCAGGGCTGCCGTACGCAATGTTCTTGCGTCGGCGCCCCAGCCTGACCCGACAAGTCGCCTCATCAATGCCACACGAGATGTTAACTTCTTGCGCAGTGACTCAAGGTGTCGGCGAAACGTGAGCAACCTGTCCAATGTCACGCCGAGGTAAATTGGCTCAGCGCAGCATGGCAGGGGTGTTCCGCCAATATATATTCGGAGCTCACGTTTAGCCTCCCTGTTGTTAAGATGGAAGGCCGCCGACACCGTCTTTGCCTCGCTCAGCTTCAACCTCCATTTCCGGAGGTATGCCACTAGTGTCTGCATGTCCTGGCTCAAAGTCCCCTCCAATGACTGCCAGTCTCCAGCGGAGTACACCAACGCGAGGTCATCCGCATAGGCATACTTCTGCGAGACTGTATCAGGCAAGTCATAGGTGTAGATATTATAGAGGAGGGGGGCCAGGACAGATCCCTGGGGGACGCCGTTCTTGAGGCGTCGTAACCTGCTTTGCTGTCCGCTACCGGTGGTGAGGTTAAAGCTGCGATTTCGGACAAGCTCCAGGATCATACTGACCATGTGCCTGTCCGGCAGCAAGCGGAGCAGCTTGCAGGTGAGGCCGCGGTGCCATACGGTATCATAGGCAGCCGTCAGATCGACAAAAACGGCTCCGGCCTTCTTCTTGAACGAAAAGCTGTCCTCGATGTCTTGAGTCATCAAAGTGACTTGGTCTACGGTCGATCTCCCGCGTCGGAACCCGGCCTGCTCCCGAGGGAGCAGCGGGTCGACGATCGGTTCGACGCGGGCGTAGATAAGACGCTCGAGGATCTTGAAGGGGATGCAGAGCAAGGAGATGGGACGGTAGCTCTTAGTATCCCCTTCAGGCTTATTCGGTTTAGGGATCGCGACAACTAGGGCTCTTCTCCAGATTTTGGGGATCTTGAGTTGGCGCAAGCAGGAAGAGAGGAAAGCTCTTAACCAGGACTTCAGGGCAGGTGCGGCATGGAGTATAAGCTCCGGGCAGATGGAATCAGGGCCCGGAGCTTTTCCTGGCTTTAGGTGCTGGAGGGCGGCAGCGAACTCCTCCGGTGTAAATTCACCGGAGATGTTATCGCTGCTAGATTGAGTCCTACCTCTCGGATCCAGGAGTCCTACCTGGATTGAGTCCTACCTCTCGGAGCGCTCCTCCCAGGTTGCCTGGGCTGGTAAAGTATCGGCACCCCGTCCACTTACCACAGGAGTCCCCCAGGGCTCAGTCCTTGGTCCCCTCCTTTTCTCCACCTATACCAAATCCCTTGGCCCTGTTATCACTGCTCATGGTCTTTCTTACCACTGCTACGCTGACGATACTCAAATCTTTCTCTCCTTCTCACCCTCTGACACTCAGGTGTCAGCCCGCATCTCCGCTTGCCTGAGAGACATCCAGACCTGGATGGACAACCACCATCTGAAGCTCAATCCAGATAAGACTGAGCTCATCTACATTCCTGCTCTAACCTCTCCCCCTCTCAATCTCTCCATTTCCCTAGGGGACATTCCACTGACCCCAACGCCCTGTGCCAGGAACCTCGGAGTGGTGATGGACAACAGGCTGTCCCTCTCCGAGAACATCGCAGTGGTAACCCGGGCGTGCAGGTTCTTCCTGTACAACATCAGGAGAATCCGCCCTTTCCTCACCACCCACTCAACCCAGCTCCTGGTCCAAGCGATGGTGCTGTCCCGCCTAGACTACTGCAACTCTCTCCTGGCTGGCCTGCCAGCATCGGCCATCAGACCCCTTCAGCTCATCCAGAACGCAGCAGCCCGCCTGGTCTTCAACCTCCCCCGACACTCCCATGTCACCCCCCTGCTCATTGACCTCCACTGGCTACCTGTGATGGCTCGCATCAAATTCAAAACATTGGTGCTCGCCTTCCAGGCAGTCCGAGGATCAGCCCCTCCATACCTCCAAAAGCTCATCAGACCCTACACACCTACCAGATCCCTGCGTTCCGCCTCCTCAGGACGACTGGTACCCCCCCCCACTTCATACTAGCACCCGGTCTCGACGTCTGTCTGTCCTGGCCCCACGGTGGTGGAATGAGCTCCCCGTGGAGGTCAGAACAACAGAAAGTCTGACCGCCTTCAAGCGCAGATTGAAGACTCACCTCTTTAAGCTGCACCTCTCTCCACCCCTCCCTACCTCCTTGTGACCTCCCTTGATTGTGTTTTATAAATCCTTGTTTAAGTGTTTCAAGCTTCTAGTTTAGTACTTGTAAGGTTACTTATTGGCTTACTGTTGTGCATGCCAATGATTGATATCGTGTGGTCCCCCCCCCCCCCCCCCCCAAAAAAAAAGAAGAAAAAAAAGAAAAAAAAAAGAAATCATACTGACTGCGCCTGTGTTTGAATTCGTATTTACCTTTTAGGGTGGTTTTAACGCACTTGTTTTAGGTTGGAAAATGCACTAATGTACGTCGCTCTGGATAAGAGCGTCTGCCAAATGTCTAAAATGTAAAAATGTAGATGTTGGGGCTCTCCAGAGGTCAGACACTTCTTTTGCCACGAGTCGTGATGACTCGCGGTCTTTACCCTCGTATACCCCATTTTTCACAAATTGTGATGCGATTTTATTTGCAGAAATGGGGCAGTGACGAGGGGAGTGTCTTGACCTGCCAGTGAGGTTGTTCAGGATACTCCATGCCTTGCGGCTGGAGTGCGAGAAGTCGATGGAATTGACAGCCTCCTCCCAGCGCTCTTGTCTCCTCCGGCCGAGTCTTGACAACAGGGCTGTAGCAGCCCTGTTTGACTCGGTTCCGGCAGGAGCTCGAAGGAAAACGTGGTAGAGGTTCTCGCACTCCGCATCCCAGCACGGTTTGTAGCTATTGCGACGTCCGCGTGGGATGGATTTCTTGGCCGCTTTCACTAACATGCCGCAGAAGTCCCGGTATGCCTCATCCACGTTGTTGGTATTAGGCGATGGGAGACGCCACGTGGATTTGTTAGTGAGGAGGCGGAATCGTTTCCAATTGGCCTTATGGAAATTCCATCGCTTCACCGGCTCACTCGGGATAGAGTCCACGAGTTTAGGCACGGTTATCAGCGATGGTCGATGTTGGGACCGCGGGAACTTTCCGAGCACACGTCTGTCCGGGAGCCGGTTGTCTGCACCGACACTCGCAAATGCCACGTCAGGATTCGTCCCAGTGTTCCAGCGACCGGAGAGAAAACTGGCTGCACCCTTTGGATCGTATAACAGGGCCAGGCAGTTGTTAGCTGCCCAAGCAGCCAGGTTCTCTCCGTTGAGTGTGTTGGTATTATACCCCCAGTCTTCATGCTGACAGTTAAAGTCGCCAGCATAGAGACAGGGGTGGGGGAACACCGGGACAGACACCGGCGTGAATCGCGAGGGGGGAGGCTTGTAGACGTTTACGATTTTAAAACCGGCAACGTCCACGCACAACCACTCAATCTCCGAGTCAGCCGGAGATTGGTCGGCGAGAGTCCAGCTCAGCCTTTCATGGACAAACGTGGCAAGGCCGTGTTTCCTGCTTAGGATAGACCCAGCTAGTGTGAAATTTGGTAATACTAGCTTGTCTGCTGAAACGCAATGGGTCTCCTGGAGGAGGATGACGAGGGCCTTGGTGGTATAGGCCAGCTGCTCGATGACGCTGATCTTGTTGGAGGTGAGTCCTTCGGTGTTCAGCTGCAGTATTCTGGGTTGGAGGCCAGCGGAGTAAGCACCACCGGCTCTCCTCCCCGACTGCAGCCGAGCACCAGCCCGGGTGAGGGCCCTTGATTGGCAAATTTTGTTTCGCTTATGACTGCGATTGGCAGTCATAAGTTACTGACGGGCGACACCACGAGAAGGTGTTTGCCATGTCCAGGCTGTCATAAAAAAAGTTCAGGCTGTCATAAAAAAACAATTCATTGGGTCCACTGAAAACATTGCTGACAGTGACCCAATGATCCAGATTTACATTAATAATTTGTACAAAATTTTGTGTTGGTGTTCCGACAATCCCACCGTGTCTCAGACTTTAATAAATCAATGTTGATTGAAACCCTGATCCATATCATTTAACTTTTCCAGGTACAATTTTCTTGGGAACTTGTTTTCTAAGTCTTTCTAAGTCTTTACGCAACCTGTCACGTTCTCCTGCACGTACAGGCCGTCTTTGTAAGTCCAATGAGTTGTGTAGAGCCACACCACCAGATAGTTCTACACAGGCCTTCAGTGTCCTTTCATCACGTACTGTAACCTCAGTTTGCAAATAGCAAACTGTACCAAATTTGATGCTTAATTATTAGAAATTCCCACAACAACTTTTTCTGTGATTCACTGTGGAGAGACTATAGCACATCTAGTATATGGTAATAGTGTTTTTTTGAACAAACGTTTTGATTTGATGAAGTTATAGGGCCTCCAATATGGTACCCATAGCGGGTTTCCCCCTTCAAATCGCAAACTGTACCAACTTTGATGCTTAATTATTAAAAAAATCCCACAACAACTTTTTCTGTGATTCACTGTGGATAGACTATAGCACATCTAGTATATGGTAATAGTGTTTTTTTGAACAAACTGTTTGATTTGATCAAGTTATAGGGCCTCCAATATGGTACCCATAGCGGTTTTCCCTTCACATAGCAAACTGTACCAACTTTGATTCTTAATTATTAAAAATCCCCAAAACAACTTTTTCTGTGATTCACTGTACATAGACTATAGCACATCTAGTATATGGTAATAGTGTTTTTCTGAACAAACTTTTTGATTTGATCAAGTTATAGGGCCTCCAATATGGTACCCATAAGCGGTTTTCCCTTCACAAAGCAAACTGTACCAACTTTGATTCTTAATTATTAAAAATCCCCACAACAACTTTTTCTGTGATTCACTGTCCATAGACTATAGCACATCTAGTATATGGTAATAGTGTTTTTCTGAACAAACTTTTTGATTTGATCAAGTTATAGGGCCTCCAATATGGTACCCATAGCGGTTTTCCCCTTCAAATCGCAAACTGTACCAAATTTGATGCTTAATTATTAAAAATCCCCACAACAACTTTTTCTGTGATTCACTGTCCATAGACTATAGCACATCTAGTATATGGTAATAGTGTTTTTCTGAACAAACTTTTTGATTTGATCAAGTTATAGGGCCTCCAATATGGTACCCATAGCGGTTTTCCCTTCAAATCGCAAACTGTACCAAATTTGATGCTTAATTATTAAAAATCCCCACAACAACTTTTTCTGTGATTCACTGTCCATAGACTATAGCACATCTAGTATATGGTAATAGTGTTTTTCTGAACAAACTTTTTGATTTGATCAAGTTATAGGGCCTCCAATATGGTACCCATAGCGGTATTCCCCTTCACATAGCAAACTGTACCAACTTTGATGCTTAATTATTAAAAATCCCCACAATAACTTTTTCTGTGATTCACTGTACATAGACTATAGCACATCTAGTATATGGTAATAGTGTTTTTTTGAACAAACGTTTTGATTTGATGAAGTTATAGGGCCTCCAATATGGTACCCATAGCAGGTTTCCCCCTTCAAATCGCAAACTGTACCAACTTTGATGCTTAATTATTAAAAAATCCCACAACAACTTTTTCTGTGATTCACTGTACATAGACTATAGCACATCTAGTATATGGTAATAGTGTTTTTTTGAACAAACTTTTTGATTTGATCAAGTTATAGGGCCTCCAATATGGTACCCATAGCGGTTTTCCCTTCAAATCGCAAACTGTACCAAATTTGATGCTTAATTATTAAAAATCCCCACAACGACTTTTTCTGTGATTCACTGTGGAGAGACTATAGCACATCTAGTATATGGTAATAGTGTTTTTCTGAACAAACTTTTTGATTTGATCAAGTTATAGGGCCTCCAATATTGTACCCATAGCGGTTTTCCCTTCAAATCGCAAACTGTACCAACTTTGATGCTTAATTATTAAACATCCCCACAACAACTTTTTCTGTGATTCACTGTACATAGACCATAGCACATCTAGTATATGGTAATAGTGTTTTTCTGAACAAACTTTTTGATTTGATCAAGTTATAGGGCCTCCAATATTGTACCCATAGCGGTTTTCCCTTCAAATCGCAAACTGTACCAACTTTGATGCTTAATTATTAAACATCCCCACAACAACTTTTTCTGTGATTCACTGTACATAGACTATAGCACATCTAGTATGTGGTAATAGTGTTTTTTTGAACAAACGTTTTGATTTGATCAAGTTATAGGGCCTCCAATATGGTACCCATAGCGGTTTTCCCTTCACATAGCAAACTGTACCAACTTTGATGCTTCATTATTAAAAATTCCCACAACAACTTTTTCTGTGCTTCACTGTACATAGACTATAGCACATCTAGTATATGGTAATAGTGTTTTTTTGAACAAACTTTTTGATTTGATCAAGTTATAGGGCCTCCAATATGGTACCCATAGCGGTATTCCCTTCACATAGCAAACTGTACCAACTTTGATTCTTAATTATTAAAAATCCCCACAACAACTTTTTCTGTGATTCACTGTGGAGAGACTATAGCACATCTAGTATATGCTAATAGTGTTTTTCTGAACAAACTTTTTGATTTGATCAAGTTATAGGGCCTCCAATATGCTACCCATAGCGGGTTTCCCCCTTCAAATCGCAAACTGTACCAACTTTGATGCTTCATTATTAAAAATTCCCACAACAACTTTTTCTGTGATTCACTGTGGATAGACTATAGCACATCTAGTATATGGTAATCGTGTTTTTTTGAACAAACTTTTTGATTTGATCAAGTTATAGGGCCTCCAATATGGTACCCATAGCGGTTTTCCCTTCACAAAGCAAACTGTACCAACTTTGATTCTTAATTATTAAAAATCCCCACAACAACTTTTTCTGTGATTCACTGTCCATAGACTATAGCACATCTAGTATGTGGTAATAGTGTTTTTCTGAACAAACTTTTTGATTTGATCAAGTTATAGGGCCTCCAATATGGTACCCATAGCGGTTTTCCCTTCAAATCGCAAACTGTACCAAATTTGATGCTTAATTATTAAAAATCCCCACAACAACTTTTTCTGTGATTCACTGTGGAGAGACTATAGCACATCTAGTATATGCTAATAGTGTTTTTCTGAACAAACTTTTTGATTTGATCAAGTTATAGGGCCTCCAATATGCTACCCATAGCGGGTTTCCCCCTTCAAATCGCAAACTGTACCAACTTTGATGCTTCATTATTAAAAATTCCCACAACAACTTTTTCTGTGATTCACTGTGGATAGACTATAGCACATCTAGTATATGGTAATCGTGTTTTTTTGAACAAACTTTTTGATTTGATCAAGTTATAGGGCCTCCAATATGGTACCCATAGCGGGTTTCCCCCCTTCAAATCGCAAACTGTACCAATTTTGATTCTTAATTATTAAAAATCCCCACAACAACTTTTTCTGTGATTCACTGTCCATAGACTATAGCACATCTAGTATATGGTAATAGTGTTTTTCTGAACAAACTTTTTGATTTGATCAAGTTATAGGGCCTCCAATATGGTACCCATAGCGGTTTTCCCTTCAAATCGCAAACTGTACCAAATTTGATGCTTAATTATTAAAAATCCCCACAACAACTTTTTCTGTGATTCACTGTACATAGACTATACCACATCTAGTATATGGTAATAGTGTTTTTTTTGAACAAACTTTTTGATTTGATCAAGTTATAGGGCCTCCAATATGGTACCCATAGCGGGTTTCCCCCTTCAAATCGCAAACTGTACCAACTTTGATGCTTAATTATTAAAAATCCCCACAATAACTTTTTCTGTGATTCACTGTACATAGACTATAGCACATCTAGTATATGGTAATAGTGTTTTTTTGAACAAACGTTTTGATTTGATGAAGTTATAGGGCCTCCAATATGGTACCCATAGCGGGTTTCCCCCTTCAAATCGCAAACTGTACCAACTTTGATGCTTAATTATTAAAAAATCCCACAACAACTTTTTCTGTGATTCACTGTACATAGACTATAGCACATCTAGTATATGGTAATAGTGTTTTTTTGAACAAACTTTTTGATTTGATCAAGTTATAGGGCCTCCAATATGGTACCCATAGCGGTTTTCCCTTCACATAGCAAACTGTACCAACTTTGATTCTTAATTATTAAAAATCCCCAAAACAACTTTTTCTGTGATTCACTGTACATAGACTATAGCACATCTAGTATATGGTAATAGTGTTTTTCTGAACAAACTTTTTGATTTGATCAAGTTATAGGGCCTCCAATATGGTACCCATAGCGGTTTTCCCTTCAAATCGCAAACTGTACCAACTTTGATGCTTAATTATTAAAAATCCCCACAATAACTTTTTCTGTGATTCACTGTACATAGACTATAGCACATCTAGTATATGGTAATAGTGTTTTTCTGAACAAACTTTTTGATTTGATGAAGTTATAGGGCCTCCAATATGGTACCCATAGCGGTTTTCCCTTCACATAGCAAACTGTACCAACTTTGATGCTTAATTATTAAAAATCCCCACCATAAAATTTTCTGATATTCACTAGACATAAACTAGATTTATGTGTTGATTTGTACAATCCCTTTGATTTGTTGGAGTTAAATGCTTTAAAATATTAGTTTTCATATGTAACCTGCAATTCATACCAACACTGTTGCTCATGTATTACAAAACATCGTAGTAGCCTATATAGTTTCCTTGAAATTGTAATTGAAAGCATAATTGTGATAATTGTGTAAACGTTTAAAATTCTGCGAAATAAAGAAAAAAAGGCAAAAATTCTGCGTTGTACAATCCTCGCTGCTTCTCTCTGAGCAATTTCATTTACAGCTAACGCAGGGCACGTGACCGCGTTTCCGACGTAATCTCTAGTATATTTGCGAACGTATATTTTAAGCGGTGATAGCTTGACCGTCTTTTTCCGAACCCGTGATAGCTTGACCGCAGTCCTATTCCGGTGGGCCGATCGTCATTCCATGAGCCGAACTCACCACCTAATTAATAAAACTAAAATGTGACGTTTAATACCGCAGAAAATGTTTGAACTCTTAAAAACGAACAGTTATATTATATTCCGGTAGCCTATTTTTATGCGATTATGATGATTTGGGGGAGAAATAGCCTATCGGAGGATCATTAACATTAAGATTAACGTGATGTAGACATTTTTGCTACACGGCTCTCATAGTATCAACGTTAAGTCAATCATCTGACATTCATAGATTGAACAGTTAAATGTTTAAGCTTTAAAAAAGAGCTCACGCTGAGTTACGATTCAGAATTGACATTTTAAGACTCTCCAGACCATTTAAAATATTAACCAATCAGAATTGGAAACGCACTTCCTTGCCCCGCCTGCTTCATTTGCATGCAGTCCACTAGTTCACATGTTCAGCGGAACATTGGGTTACTTGTTTACTAGTGAGCCTGTACGCTGCAACCCACACGTTAACTAGTCATGTTCAAAAGAGTCCACTAGTTCACTAGTTGACATATCCAACTAGGATATGTTTTCCTGACACGTTCACTAGTTCAAGGCTATTTTTCTAACTAGTTCCATTCCATTCTGAACATGTTGTGACTTTTAGCCAACATGTTATGCATTTTTTACACTTGTTGTACGCTGCCATGAACATGTTGTGCCTTGTTCAGTACTAGTTGCACACTGTGCATTACTAGTTAGACCATTACTCAACGTGTTCCAATGCCCATTTTTGATATCAAATTTTTATCTGCACTAGTTACCATTTTCTCCGTACTAGTTGGACAAAAATGCTCACTAGTGAACCAATATGCTCAACTAGTTAACTAGTTAAGTTGCAAATTATGTTACATGTCAACTAGTGCACTTGCATAATAATTTGTAACTTAACTAGTTAACTAGTTGAGCATATTGGTTCACTAGTGAGCATTTTTGTCCAACTAGTACGGAGAAAATGGTAACTAGTGCGGATAAAAATTTGATATCAAAAATGGGCATTGGAACACGTTGAGTAATGGTCTAACTAGTAATGCACAGTGTGCAGCTAGTACTGAACAAGGCACAACATGTTCATGGCAGCGTACAACAAGTGTAAAAAATGCATAACATGTTGGCTAAAAGTCACAACATGTTCAGAATGGAATGGAACTAGTTAGAAAAATAGCCTTGAACTAGTGAACGTGTCAGGAAAACATATCCTAGTTGGATATGTCAACTAGTGAACTAGTGGACTCTTTTGGACATGACTAGTTAACGTGTGGGTTGCAGCGTACAGGCTCACTAGTAAACAAGTAACCCAATGTTCCGCTGAACATGTGAACTAGTGGACTGCATGCAAATGAAGCAGGCGGGGCAAGGAAGTGCGTTTCCAATTCTGATTGGTTAATATTTTAAACGGTCTGGAGAGCCTTAAAATGTCAATTCTGAATCGTAACTCAGCGTGAGCTCTTTTTTAAAGCTTAAACATTTAACTGTTCAATCTATGAATGTCAGATGATTGACTTAACGTTGATACTATGAGAGCCGTGTAGCCAAAATGTCTACATCACGATAGGCTATTTCTCCCCCAAATCATCATAATCGCATAAAAATAGGCGACCGGAATATAATATAACTGTTCGTTTTTAAGAGCTCAAACATTTTCTGCGGTGTTAAACGTCACATTATAGTTTTATTAATTAGGTGGTGAGTTCGGCTCATGGAATGACGATCGGCCCACCGGAATAGGCTACACTGAGACGGTCTATCTAGCTATTCAATTTAAAAATACAAGTACAAACTAGCATAAATGCAAGAATAATTTTGATGGCAGTGAATGACATTTCAAACGGGATACACAATAACGTTATCTCATTTTGTGTTTTGATGATTGTGGTGGAGAGCACTAGCTGCCTAACGTCCTTCCAAAATCTCATAGGTGTTCATTTGGGTTGAGATGGTGACTGCGAAGGCCATAGCATATGATTCACATAATTTTCACGGTCATCAAACCATTCAGTGACCCCTCGTGCCCTGTGGATTGGGGCATTGTCATCCTGGAAGAGACCACTCCCATCATGATGGAACTTCATCGAAGGATAAAGGTGGTGATTACTCAGAATAACTAGCCTATGTGTAGCACATACAGGCCACCTTTCAATTTACCTGAACTAAAGCACCAGAGTCATGTTTATCAAAAATAGATCATTCTTTATTACAAAGTTTCGAATACAAAAAAATGCAACGAGCACAAGAGGCAAAGGATGCATTCACAAAAGGATGTAAAGCTAACGGATGTAGGCCTATTCACTAACAGCTAACTGGATGCAACATTTTGCTCAAGTGAATTCTATCAGTTCAGTAGCCTACTACACAAGGTGCATTCCAGCACCGCAACTGTTAACACTACCAACATCGTGGTCAGAGACTGTAGCCTAATGTTTAATTACATTCATTTAGGAGACGCTTTCATCCAAAGCGACGTACAATAAGTGATCTTTAATACTGGTAAAGATCACACACGAAGTGAATTCAAGGGAATGCAAAAAAAAAAAACATGACAAGGCCCTCTGCGGACAAAAAGAGAAAATTTTACTTCCAGAAAAATGCATTAAACAAATAGGCCTACAATTCCTTTTTCACCTACAGTCATTCTAAAATGGTAGTAATTAACAGCGTTTTCCTTATACAGCTAACATGAGGATTAGAGCACTCCCAGAGTAAAGCATTTATTATGTTTACAAATCATTTACACAATGCACAGCTTATTATCTTACATGTAATGTAGGCTACTAAATGTTTCCCCATGGCTACCCATTTCATGTTTACAAACTACTTTTAAAACCGAAATAGCACCGTGCGTTTGCATGTGGTAGCCTATTTGCATCTAACCAAGTAATGTGGACACAAAGCACCACCCTTAATTTGTCACCGGTCTGTATAGGCTAGCGTGATCAGCACGCCTTGCACAATGCACAATAAGTTATTTGAGCAGTTCGTCCATGATTCAAATAAAACGTAATGATTGAGTAATTGGTTCATTACGATAGCCTATATTCTTGCCAAAAAGAGCAATCCCATGCATCGACATCGCAAATTAAATAGCCTAGAGCGTTATCACGGGATCAAAGACAACCGTCCGCCATGGTTGCGCTTCAGCTTCTGTCAAACCTTCCCCTCCTAACAAAATATCCACTCTCCCAATTAAACATATCCTACTTCGAAATAAACACACAAATGGGAACTCGAATTCGATGTCCAAAACTGCTGGCAATTGTAGCCTATAGCCGAAACCTTCATCCAATCATATTACAAAAAGCAACTTCCTTGTACGCCCTCCTAATTAGCATTTTGCTACAACTAGTTTACTAGTGGATGTGCTAAAAACGTAACTAGTTAACTAGTGGACACGTTGGCTTTACTAGTTAACTAGTGAAGAGAAGTGTATGTAACTAGTTAACTAGTTAGGCGAAAATACGGACTCTATGCAACTTAACTAGTTAACATGTTACACTGTTGCCACTTCACTAGTTAACTAGTGCTGCTTTAATTGCAACACGTTAGGCTTAAAAGGCCACTAGTTGGTTCAAAGGCTGACTAGTTGTGGCTGTGGTGCCACTAGTCGGCACTGTGGTGCAACTAGTAAGGTTTTGGTGTAACGTGTAGAATAAAAGTGCAACTAGTGGCTCCAAATGCATGACTAGTAGGTGCCAATCTTTGATATCAAAACGGTTTCGTTGAACTAGTAAGACAAAATGTCGAACACGTTGTGAAAAACGGGCAACCAGTGGGAAACCGTAAACTGGATATCAAGGATATGGAATAAATCCTCATTTGGCTTGCCATAGGCCGCTCTCTTTCAGAGATTAGCGCGCGCGCGCCCGCTGGAGAGAACTCGCGGCGCCATAAAATAATCCATTACCAGGGGGGGAACCGGCGGAGCAGGTCGAGCTAGACGCTATCTGAGCCGTTGCTGAGAAGCCCTGTTGCTGTTTGAGTTGAGTGCTGTTTGCTTGTGGTCCAAGAGTCAAGTCTAAACGTGGAAGGACTGCCTTTAGTTTTAGTTCTCCAGATTCATGGAACAATTTACATCTCCAAAAACTTAGAAACATGATTTTAAACCTTCCCATATCTGTTTGCAACTGTTTAGACTGATTTGTGCCCTATTTTTTTTATTTATTTATTTATTTATTTATTTATTTATTTATTTATTTATTTATTTACTTACTTATTCATTTTATGGACTATTTATTCTGTTTGTCTGTTTCCTCTATTGTGTAATCTCGGTATCATTGCAAATCATTGCTCAATGATATTCTCTGAGAATTCAATAAAGGTTGAATGAATGAATAGAGGTGCGAGCAGGGTTAGGGTCAAGGTTAGGGTTAGGGTCCTGGTGGTTTTACAGCGTCACTCACATTTTGATTGTCAGGTTGCGATGTGTGAACAGAAAAGTAGCAGTGATGTCATAGGCAGGGGGGGGGGGGGGGGGATCAAACCCACCTGCAGAGTGTGTGTGTGTGTGTGTGCGTGTGTGGGTGTGTGTGTGTGTGTGTGTGTGTGCGTTTGTCTATGAAGATGGGTCTGTTTGAGTGGGTAGTCTGATTGGTTCTGTACTGAAGAATTACATATGTGAGTCAGTAACACTGAGGAATATTTGATTTTGTAAAATCAAATATGAGATTTGATTTTATAAATAATAAAATAACCAAATTCATCAATTTAAATCAACCAAGTATGAACTAGTGTATCAGATACTGACCAGCATAACGCTAAATCAACCAAGTATGAACTAGTGTATCAGATACTGACCAGCATAACGCTAAATCAACCAAATATGAACTAGTGTATCAGATACTGACCAGCATAACGCTATATCAACCAAATATGAACTAGTGTATCAGATACTGACCACCATAATGCTATATCAACCAAATATGAACTAGTGTATCAGATACTGACCAGCATAACGCTAGATCAACCAAATATGAACTAGTGTATCAGATACTGACCAGCATAACGCTAAATCAACCAAATATGAACTAGTGTATCAGATACTGACCAGCATAACGCTAGATCAACCAAATATGAACTAGTGTATCAGATACTGACCAGCATAACGCTAAATCAACCAAATATGAACTAGTGTATCAGATACTGACCAGCATAACGCTATATCAACCAAATATGAACTAGTGTATCAGATACTGACCAGCATAACGCTAAATCAACCAAATATGAACTAGTGTATCAGATACTGACCAGCATAACGCTATATCAACCAAATATGAACTAGTGTATCAGATACTGACCAGCATAACGCTATATCAACCAAATATGAACTAGTGTATCAGATACTGACCAGCATAACGCTATATCAACCAAATATGAACTAGTGTATCAGATACTGACCAGCATAACGCTATATCAACCAAATATGAACTAGTGTATCAGATACTGACCAGCATAACGCTAAATCAACCAAATATGAACTAGTGTATCAGATACTGACCAGCATAACGCTAAATCAACCAAATATGAACTAGTGTATCAGATACTGACCATAATGCTGTTTTGAAGCCATTGAATGCCGTTTATCATAGTGCTCTGCGATTTATTACGGGCGCTGGGTTCCAAACTCATCATTGTACCCTGTATCATGCTGTTGGTTGGTTCTCTCTAGATCTACGGAGGAAGCTGCATTATATATTATTTATTTACAAAGCTTTACGTGCTAAAGTCCCTCTGTATGTATCCAGTCTTTTATCATTTAACTTCTCAAACTATGCCACTAGATCTCAGGATTATATCACCCTAAAAACACCCAGATATAAGACTGAATGGGGCAAAGCTGCTTTTAGTGTTTCAGCACCCCTTATATGGAATGAATTCCAAGATGCAACTAAATTATCTTCTCTGGTGTCTTATAAGATTTTTAAAGAGCTAGTGGTTGAAATATGGGAAAAAAAGAGCATTTGTAATTGTTCTTGAAATGTTTGTATGTGTATGTATGGTATGTATGTAAGTTTTATGTGTTATACTTTGCTTTCTAACTTTGTATTGCTTTTAACTTTGTATTGCTGCAGGGCCCCCCTGGAAAAGAGATTTCGATCCCAGTGGGTCCACCCTGCTAAAATAAAGGTTAATAAAAAAATAAAAAAATAGATCAACCAAATATCCATATTTTGGTTGAAATATTTCCATAGCTTCATCTGCTTCTAAAACGCATCTCTTCTCTCAAACTCTCAAACATTCCAGAGACAGATGTATATAAAATTGATCCTTGCAGTACTACATTACACGACATCACATTACCTTACGTTCATTTAGCAGATGCTTTAATCCAAAGCAACATTCAATAAGTGCATAGTGCATAGTGTACCGAAGGTCATTGAAGCAACTACAAACAGGTCAGATAAAGTACAGTTCTATCATAAAGTAGCCGTTATCAATTGATGTGAACATTGAGTCTAGTGCACACCGTAAGATATGGCTTCAGGCTAAGCCAGTAACACGATAAACTACAACAACACTATCAAGACAAAAGAGTTACATGAGTGTACTTTTTTACCTGTACTGTTTACCTGTAGGATTTTGCAGGACATGACACTTGCTCTTGTATTGTAGTTGTGGTGATTATGCACCATCTTAATTTGGGACTTAGGTAAACTGGAGCGTTGCCATTTATAGCGACAACTCTAGTCTACTGTCTACTCTCGTCTCAACTCTAGAGCTTCAACCGGTCTACTCTAGTCTCAACTCTTGAGCTTTAACCGATCAACTCTAGTCTCAACTCTAGAGCTTCATCCGGTCAACTCTAGTCTCAACTCTAGAGCTTCAACCGGTTAACTCTTGTCTCAACTATAGAGCTTCCACTGGTTAACTCTAGTCTCAACTCTACAGCTTCAACCGGTCAACTCTAGTCTCAACTCTAGAGCTTCAACTGGTCAACTCTAGTCTACTGTCTACTCTCGTCTCAACTCCAGAGCTTCAACTGGTCAACTCTAGTCTCAACTCCAGAGCTTCAACCGGTCAACTCTAGTCTCAACTCTACAGCTTCAACCGGTCTACTCTAGTCTCAACTCAAGAACTTCAACTGGTCAATTCTAGTCTACTGTCTACTCTAGTCTCAACTCCAGAGCTTCATGAGCTCCTATGTGACTCTTTGGGGGGAACATTTAGTATGCATCTGATAATGTTATTTTGCATCACCTGCATTCTGTTTGTAAGCTGCTGGGATAAGCCGCTATACCACACCGCACATGCATAGTCAAAGTGGTAAATAAAATACTGAATAAAAGCTGAAACTGATGATTTTTTAAACGATCTGCTGTTACAATACAAGAATTTAAGTTAGTTTTTTTTTTTTTTTATAGTCCAGCAGTGGTCAGTTCCCCGGAAAGACATTGATCCAAGAAGCCCAAGATATGTAACACTTGTCTTTGATTCAATGTCATTTGTTGCACAGTTTGCACTTATTCTATCAACCTTCTGTAATCTGTTTTTGGCGCCAAACATTATAACCTCTGTCTTTCCCAAATTTAAGGAAAGCCTGTTATCAACCAACCAGCTTTCACAGAGACCAGCTGCCTAGTGTATCCTTATTACCAGCAGCTGCCATATCATTTATATATTTGAAATAAGAGCGGGCCCAGTATAGACCCCTGGCAGCTTGAAATAAGAGCGGGCCCAGTATTGACCCCTGGCAGCTGCAGTGAAGTGCAAACCTCTCCTTTATACTGATGACTCAGCTATACTTGTGTCAGGGAGATACCCGTGTGATATTAAATACACACTGAGTAGGGAGTTGGACTGTGAAAAGCTGATTGGTTGATAACAGGCTTTCCTGGGGATAATATGTGTATGTTTATGGCTAGCTAATGAATGAACATCTTAATGGAGAGAAAAAAACTGTCTCGTGTTTTAATTAATAAACACAAGTAATTCACAAATCTGAAAGCACTTTCCTATCAAATGGACTCTAATGGTGTGATTTTTGAATGTGAATCATAAAATAGCATACAGTAACACTGAGGAAGTTGGTTTAACTATTTACACCCAAGACGCTGAGAAACAAATCAATTCATGATTTGATTAAAGCATTTAAACAATGTCAAACCTACACTAAAAAAAACAAATATTGAATAAAAATAATATAATTTTTTTACACAGAAACATAGAGTGAGTCAGGTGTGCAACTACAGGTGTGCAACTCTACCCAATATTTACATGAGTGAATTTACAGATATGCTTGAGAATCTGGAGGACTCACTGTTCAGGTACTGAATTTAGGTTCCTGCTTTATGCAGATCAAAGGCTCAGGGGTTAAAGCAGAACCTGTCACTCCTACCGAAGTAGTGTCAGAACTGGGTCCTGACAGTAAATATAAGACCAGAGTTATGGTAAATCTCAAGGAAATAAGTACCACTTGACTCTTGATGACTGGTTTATAGAGCTTGTTAATAATCAAACAGCTTGTTAATCAGGTGAAAGGTTAAGAGCCTCTCCTAAATGACTGTAAAGTAATTGAATACATGTGACAGTGGAGTTTATATGGTTTTCCATGGACTTCAACATTTTAAACACTGTAATGTGGGAGTGATGAGTGAGAACCCATGTACTGTACTTAAAACAAATTATGTACACTCAAGATTGGAAAAATTTATTAAATTGATTAAATGAAATATTAACTTTATTTCAGTGCAAAATTATATCTGCCCCTAACAAAAAAATAATTAAACTGAAACTCAAGTCTCACATTTTTAAAAAAGCAGACATTTTAAAATATTGGTTTTATCACAAACCTTGAGAGCCAAGTGAAGCACTGTTTCTCTGGGTTGTGATTAGTTCTATCTGCACTGTTCCTGTGGATTGTGATTAGTTCTAACTGCACTGTTCCTGTGGATTGTGATTAGTGCTAACTGCACTGTTGTTGTGGATTGTGATTAGTACTAACTACAGTGTTCCTGTGGATTGTGATTAGTTCTAACTGCACTGTTCCTGTGGATTGTGATTAGTGCTAACTGCACTGTTGTTGTGGTTTGTGATTAGTGCTAACTGCACTGTTGTTGTGGATTGTGATTAGTGCTAGCTGCACTGTTGTTGTGGTTTGTGATTAGTGCTAACTGCACTGTTCCTGTGGATTGTGATTAGTACTAACTGCACTGTTCCTGTGGATTGTGATTAGTTCTAACTGCACTGTTCCTGTGGATTGTGATTAGTGCTAACTGCACTGTTGTTGTGGTTTGTGATTAGTGCTAACTGCACTGTTGTTGTGGATTGTGATTAGTGCTAGCTGCACTGTTGTTGTGGTTTGTGATTAGTGCTAACTGCACTGTTCCTGTGGATTGTGATTAGTGCTAACTGCACTGTTGTTGTGGATTGTGATTAGTACTAACTACACTGTTCCTGTGGATTGTGATTAGTTCTAACTGCACTGTTCCTGTGGATTGTGATTAGTGCTAACTGCACTGTTGTTGTGGTTTGTGATTAGTGCTAACTGCACTGTTGTTGTGGATTGTGATTAGTGCTAGCTGCACTGTTGTTGTGGTTTGTGATTAGTGCTAACTGCACTGTTCCTGTGTATTGTGATTAGTACTAACTACGCTGTTCCTGTGGATTGTGATTAGTACTAACTGATGCAGTTTTTGGAGCAATTCCCCTCCCAGCAATCCCACACTTACATAACTGTTACCTCTTTGATATTTATCATAACTGACAAACCGTAGTTCTAATATGCCTAAAGCAAGTCTTTCTGGCTTTAAGGTGTGTGTGTGTGTGTGTGTGTGTGTGTGTGTGTGTGTGTGTGTGTGTGTGTGTGTGTGTGTGTGTGTGTGTGTGTGTGTGTGTGTGTGTGTGTGTGTGTGTAATAAAGAGAGAGAGAGAGAGAGAGAGAGAGAGAGAGAGAGAGAGAGAGGGGGAGAAACAGTCACGCCCTGCCTTATACCAAACAAGGTCACACTATCACACCCACTTTGGCAGAAGGAGGGAAACAGTGGCACAAGTCGGAAAACGAGTCAGGTGAGCAGAGCAGCTTGTCGTGTGCACGCAGACACACACACACACGCACGCAGACACACACACACACGGATGCTGTTTTGACTTGTTTTGCGTCATGTCTGAAGTGGAGGTAAGGAGGAGGGAGGGAAAAAGAATGTAAATGTGAAAGAAAAAAGGACAGCTTACAGCAAGAGAGAGAGAGAGAGGGAGCAACAGAGTGGCAGAGAGAGAGAGAGAGAGAGAGCTGAGACTGAGAGTAGTACGGACAGAGAAGGAAAAGAGACAGAGCGTTGTAGAGAGAATGTCTACAGATCGCAGGGATGGGTCCTCTGTGGGAGGTCAGGGGGATGAGAGGGGCGAGATTGGGGATGAGAGGGGCGAGATTGGGGATGAGAGCGGCGAGATTGGGGATGAGAGGGGCGAGATTGGGGATGAGAGGGGCGAGATTGGGGATGAGAGGGGCGAGTTTGTGGATGAGAGGGGCGAGGAGTCGGATTCGGACATGGAGCCGGTGGTGCTGTGGGTCCCCGAGCGGCCGGAGGCTTCTCTCAGGGCTGCTGGGGTTGAACGTGGTGCTATTTGGCGCCGCCCTGGTGGGGGGACAAGCTTTTAACCCCACCGGGCTGAGGCACCAGGAGCCCGAAGCCTTCCTCCTGCTCCTGATGGGGGTCAGCCTGGCCTGGATGCTGTGGTACCTGCTGTGGGCCCGGAAACAGCCCGGCCGTTCGCCCCACACCGACCACCACGCCGGGGGGAATCGCCATCACAGGTAAACGCCCCGCCCACCTCACTCACCTGTATGGAACAGAGAACGCCTCAGGCTAATGACTCCACCCACTGCCACACCTTCAGTTTCCACTGCAGGGGTCGCTGGGGGTAGAGCTTGGGGCTGAGTGATTTAGGGTTTGGGGGCCAGACAAGGGTTAAATATCTCATTAAAATCCTTCAACACTGTAACAATTTAATCTTAACACTTCAACACTGTAACAATTTAATCTTAACACTTCAACACTGTAACAATTTAATCTTAACACTTCAACACTGTAACAATTTAATCTTAACACTTCAACACTGTAACAATTTAATCTTAACACTTCAACACTGTAACAATTTAATCCTAACACTTCAACACTGTAACAATTTAATCTTAACACTTCAACACTGTAACAATTTAATCTTAACACTTCAACACTGTAACAATTTAATCTTAACACTTCAACACTGTAACAATTTAATCTTAACACTTCAACACTGTAATAATTTAATCTTAACACTTCAACACTGTAACAATTTAATCTTAACACTTTAACACTTCAACACCTTAAAGGATAGGTTTACCATTTTTCAACCTGGACCTTATTGAAAGGTTGTTAGCCATCATTTATAATCGTGCATAGCACAACCTCACTGATAGCTTTATTATCCAGAAATTTATTATCCAATTACTTTTAACCGCAGCTTCTCTTGGGTTTCAACAGGGTTCAATGGGGCAAGTAGTTAGGCCTTCAAAACCACACTAGCCTCCCGTTTTATAAATTATAGAAAGCAGGAAACAAATGTTTTTTGTTGGTTGTTTTTTAACTATTATATCTGGGGTCCATTTTACTCCATTCAGTGTTTGACATTTCTTAAAAACCATTTCGCATAATTTTTTCCATCTTGTATGACTTTTCCGAATTTAGAGGGATTAAATAGTAAAGATTATTCTGTTTTCAAAAGTCTTGTACCAACTTTGTATACAAAGGTGTTGTGTGAGATCACTTTGACCCCAGGCTCTGTAGTTATATAAAACATAACAAAACATACAGCCTGTTACAGTTTTTATCTCTGATTTTTAGTGTGTTATTCTGAATGCTTAAGGGAATGAGGATGAGCGCACATGCAGATGCAGCCTAGATGCCTGAGGGGTGTAAGTGAAGCATTTACGTAACAGTTTGAATAGACTGAACAGGGTTGTGTGTGAGCGATACCCCCCCCCACCTCACACACACTCTCAACATGATTAACCCTTTGAGCTGATGTGTGATTAGAATTTTCTCAACTGATGTAACAATCACTGCTGGTAACTGACAGCAGTGGAGTTCTAGAACACTGACTTAGAATTCCAAAAAACCTACTCTTCAAAGGGATAAAGCATAACATTAACCCTCACAAGTCTAAACCTATCGTACACCAGCAAGTGCTACATGTCTATCCAGGTTGTGTTGTAATGTGCACAACCTGCCTACTATTGGCTAGTCCACCACAAAGCCTCTAATTGGAATAGATTTTGCATCGTCCGTGACTATAAAGATTGGCAAGGGCTAAAAGGAATACCACGTCTATCCCATAAACAAAGCTGGACTCCAGAGACGATCTGTAGTCTTGGGGATGGCAGGGTACTCTCTGCGGTGAGAGGTCGGCTGAGGAATCCATGGTGGATTGCTCATGAAACCGATACGCCTTTGATGTATTTATTTACTGGGTAGACCGCTCCAATCCCCGGCAACTCTCCCGTTTTACGAGTTAACACTGTGCATATTCCATGATCTCTTTCGTCTCATTTATATTTACATTCCATTTTATCAGCCAAGAGAAGTCTGTTTCGAATGCGGGAAAACCCACCCTTAGAGTATGCTGCAGTAATATTTTTTACCCAGCCAGGTATCTTTTGGAACAATATACTGCAACATTGGAAAGTGTAAATACTTTCTAATTTGCTCATATTTTCAGAAGTGTTGTAATATATATTCTGATCTTGGCAATATATTTAATTTAAATATATTTCCATATTTGCCACTTCCATAAGGGAAGCTCAGCTATAGACTTATACGAGCAAAAGCAAACACATTAATGAACACTTCCTCCTACAAACAGTGATCCTGATGGTATGAGCTAATTGCTTTAATGAATGTTTCCCCCCATAATGGCCCCGATGGTATGAGCTAATTGCTTTAATGAATGTTTTCCCCCGTAATGGCCCTGATGGTATGAACTAATTGCTTTAATGAATGTTTCCCCCGTAATGGCCCTGATGGTATGAGCTAATTGCTTTAATGAATGTTTCCCCCGTAATGGCCCTGATGGTATGAGCTAATTGCTTTAATAAATGTCTCCCCCCGTAATGGCCCTGATGGTATGAGCTAATTGCTATAATGTTCTTTCTGCCCCCCAGTGGTTCTCATGGTGTTTGCAGGCTTCAGCATTCTCCTGCATGTCTTCAGGATGGGGTACTTCGCCATGATGGTGGGGTGCAAACCCACCACTAAAATCCTGTCCGCCTTTATCGAGGGTCCCTTCCTGGCTCTACAGGTTACTATGCCGACCACCTTTACTATGCCGACTCACCCACGAGGCAACTCAGTCCGTTTATCAGGATATTTGATTATTCTGACCGTGTTGTTGATTCTACTGCTACTTGTTTGCATGAGGGGAAAATATGCCCTTCAGCCCATAACCTATGACCCTGCTTAATACATATGTGCTGTAGTTCATTTTGTGGTAACTCTGGATAAATGGAACTAATGTAAAGTGATCTGATATAATGTTAACTATTGTAGAGGATGGTAATTTGCTGTTTCTGTTTGTTTGTGTGTAAAGTAATGTGATATAATGTAAAGAACGGTAAGGCCTATACACTACAGTGCCCTCCAAGTAAATTGAGAGAAGAAACCCTTCAAGTTATCCATCCATATCTATGTTATTTCTGGCAGCAGAGTGATGGTTTAAGGCTTGTTTGATACGTCAGACCCTTGATGACTTATAGCCTTTTAGCCAACCATGTGTTCCTGGTCCAGTGTAATTTACAGCTAAATCTAGTCCCACCCCCCAATTCCCATAGAGATCCATTCAAATGCAGAGACGTTATAGTATCGCTTGTAAGAGTACCAGAAAATAAGATATCAAGAGTCTTTTGATGTTGTTGGGTCACAGACATCAGGAAGTCATGGTATGCAAAGGATATGCGACCAAATATTAAAAATGATTACTTTATTCTATATATAAATGCAGGGGTGCCAATAATTGTAGCACACATGGTTTTGTTATAATAATTATTTCTTGATGAGGGATTTTTACTGATCTTTACCAGGGGAGGGCCCTGTATGACGTGCTGTTTCTGTATTTGTTTGTACAGACGTACCTGCTCTGGGCACACTCTAAGGACTGCATTCACAGACACAAGATCCAAACCAGGTGCTTCTCCACTGTAGTCAGGTTCTGTGGTTCTGGTTCTGTGGTTCTGGTTCTGGTTCTGGTTCTGGTTCTGGTTCTGGTTCTGGTTCTGTGGTTCTGGTTCTGGTTCTGGTTCTGGTTCTGATGTCCACGATGGGAGTGATTGATCCAGATATCTTTGGGATGGAGGAACGTAGCATTTATATAAAATAAGAAAGCAGTTGTTTAGATTAAAGCATGCAACTATGCTGACTCTGTGTGTGTGTGTGTGTGTGTGTGTGTGTGTATATATATGTGTGTGTGTGTGTGTGTGTGTGTGTGTGTGTGCGGATGTGTGTGCGGATGTGTGTGTGTGTATATATATGTGTGTGTGTGTGTGTGTGTGTGTGTGTGTGTGTATATATATGTGTGTGTGTGTGTGTGCGTGCGTGTGTGCGTGCGTGCGTGTGTGCGCACAGGTCTGGTCTGATTCTCACGCTCTGTACGGACGTGTTGCTGTGGATGAATGCTGTAACTGAAGACACGATGCATATGGAAATCGAGCTCGAGCGAGAGGCAGAGGCAGAGGGCGAGGCCTTCAGTAACTTCAGCGACTATGAGACCTTCGGTATCCCCCCCCCCAACACACACACATATATACCCCCCCACCCCAACACACACACATATATACACCCCCCCACCCCAACACACACATATATACACCCCCCCACCCCAACACACACACATATATACACACATATATACACCCCCCCAACATACACATATATACACACATATATACCCCCCTACCCCAACAAACACACATATATACACACATATATACCCCCCCACCCCAACACACACACATATATACACACATATATACCCCCCCACCCCAACACACACACATATATACACACATATATACCCCCCCACCCCAAAACACACACATATATACACACATATATACACCCCCCAACATACACATATATACACACATATATACCCCCCTACCCCAACACACACACATATATACACACATATATACCCCCCCACCCCAACACACACACATATATACCCCCCCACTCCAACACACACACATATATACACACACATATATACCCCCCCACCCCAACACACACACATATATACACACATATATACCCCCCACCCCAACACACACACATATATACACACATATATACACCCCCCCAACACACACATATATACACACATATATACCCCCCCCAACACAGACATATATACACACATATATACCCCCCCCACCCCAACACACACACACACACACATATATACACACATATATACCCCTCCACCCCAACACACACACATATATACACACATATATACACCCCCCCAACACACACATATATACCCCCCCAACATAGACATATATACACACATATATACCCCCCACTCCAACACACACACATATATACACATATATACACCCCCCCAACACACACACATATATACACCCCCGCCCCAACACACACATATATACACATATATACACCCCCCCAACACACACATATATACACACATATACACCCCCCAACACACACATATGTACACATATATACCCCCCCAACACACACACATACACATATATACCCCCCCACCCCAACACACACATATATACACCCCCCCAACACACACACATATACACACATATATACACTCCCCCGCCCCAACACACATATATACACATATATACAACCCCCGCCCCCAACACACACATATATACACATATATACACCCCCCCAACACACACATATATACACCCCCCACACCCCAACACACACACATATATACACATATATACACCCCCCAACACACACATATATACACATATATACCCCCCCCACCCCAACACACACATATATACACCCCCCCCACCCCAACACACACACATATATACACATATATACCCCCCCAACCCAACACACACATATATACACACACATATATACCCCCCCAAGACACACACATATACATACCCCCCCCCCACCCCAACACACACAAATATACACACATATATACCCCCCCACCCCAACACACACACACACATATATGCACATATATACCCCCCCCACCCCAACACACACATATATATATATACCCCCCCAACTCACACATATATACACATATATACACCCCCACCCCAACACACACACATATATACACATATGTGACGCGGTATGTCAAAAGCAGGCGGAATTGGGCAGAGCTACGAACGGAGGAAAATCTGCAAAATGCCTTGGGGGTGAATTTTAGCGTTTTTGAGATTTTTGAACATTTATGATGCTACAAATATTAAAAATGTTCTGTAAAAGTTTCAAACTGAAATTTCATCGACAAAGTATTTTTTAAGCACTTTTAGAGAGGCATGTCATTTCACAAAATGATGCCTTGTTCGAGATTTTGCTTGGAAATGACGCCAAATTTAGCGTAACTTCTAGCTCACTTGCTAACGTAAAATCGCATGATGATATTTTGCCAACATATTGGTTATTCAAACGGTATCTTTCTTGATTAAATAAACTATTAATTGATTATTAAAACAACAATAATCGTGAGCTTGTTTATGGATTACAACAGCCGCCCGATAATGGGCGCCCTTTCTTTGGCAGTCTCGTCTCATCTTAAAGACGTTAAAACGAAAAAAAAAAACACGTTATTGGCTTAAATGTTAACGTCGTTTTTGTAAAGAAATAAATCCAATGCGATTGAGCCTATCTCTTTTAAGCCAATAAACGATAGTTGTCTCCCCTTTTTTGACATTACTGTCTCATCTAAAAGACGTTAAAACAAAAAACTACCGGTCACGTCTACATGTTTAATAGCCTATTGGCTTAAAAACTTAGTTTATCGTTTTGTGAAGAAATAAACCCAATATCGACATCTTTCGGGACTGTCAGGTAAACTATCCAGTTAGCCAGCTATTTTGCCAACATATTGGTTATTCAAACGGTATCTTTCTTGATGAAATAAACTATTAATTGATTATTAAAACAACAATAATCGTGAGCTTGTTTATGCACTAGCCTACAAGAGCCGCCCGATAAAGGGCGCCCCTTTTTTGACAGTACTTTCTAATCTAAAAGACGTTAAAACAAAAAAACTACCGGTCACATCTACATGGTTATTGGCTTTAAAAGTTAGCTTATCGTTTTGTGAACCTAATAAATATAATATGTTCAATGGTATGTGCCAGAATAATATCAGTATCGTATGTTGATCACAAAAATGTCTGGTTTCCCGCCCGATAACAGGGTTCGGTACGCTAACATTGTTAACCAACTTGTTTTGTTTAAACTCAAACTTTAAAGGGCTATTTCTCAGTTTCGATGTTTCAGACGGTCCAATTTAAAATCTTAATAACTTCGCTTTGGAATATCCGATTTGAAAAAAGAAAGCGGAGTTGTAAAGTGCAAGGTCTATGTTTTACTAATATACCAATAACTGAAAATTGACCTCTTGCCCAATTCCGCCTGGTTTTGACATACCGCATCACATATATACACCCCCCCAACACACACACACATATATACACCCCCCGCCCCAACACACACATATATACACATATATACACCCCCTCAACACACACATATATACACACATATACACCCCCCAACACACACATATGTACACATATATACCCCCCCAACACACACACATATATACACATATATACACCCCCCCAACACACACATATATACACATATATACCCCCCAACACACACACATACACATATATACCCCCCCACCCCAACACACACATATATACACCCCCCCAACACACACACATATACACACATATATACACTCCCCCGCCCCAACACACACATATATACACATATATACACCCCCCCAACACACACATATATACACCCCCCACACCCCAACACACACACATATATACACATATATACACCCCCCAACACACACATATATACACACATATATACACTCCCCCCGCCCCAACACACATATATACACATATATACACCCCCCCCAACACACACATATATACACCCCCCCACACCCCAACACACACACATATATACACATATATACACCCCCCCCAACACACACATATATACACCCCCCACACCCCAACACACACACATATATACACATATATACACCCCCCAACACACACATATATACACATATATACCCCCCCACCCCAGCACACACATATATACACCCCCCCACCCCAACACACACATATATACCCCCCCACCCCAACACACACAAATATACACACATATATACCCCCCCACCCCAACACACACACATATATATGCACATATATACCCCCCCCACCCCCAACACACACATATATATATACCCCCCCAACACACACACATATATACACATATATACACCCCCCAACACACACACATATATACCCCCCACCCCAACACATACACATATATACACATATATACCCCCCCACCCCAACACACACATATATACACCCCCCAACACACACACACATATATACACACATATATATACCCCCCAACACACACACATATATACACACATATACCCCCCCACCCCAAACACACACATATATACACATATATACCCCCCCACCCCAACACACACACACATATATGCACATATATACCCCCCCAGATATGTACACCCCCCAACACACACACATATATACACCCCCCCAACACACACATATATACACACATATATACCCCCCCACCCCAACACACACATATATACACACACACTCACACATACATACACACACACACACACACAAACATATACACTCACACACAAGGCATGTCATAAAAGGCTAAACTGTTCCTAGATAACATGTGTCGCTGTTAGATATTTTACCACATCTCCTCTCCTTTCTCCTCCTTCCTCCACGTCCTCCTCCTCCTCGGTTGGGGTGTCAGAGCTGATTAACGCAACCCTGTGCCAGTGTGGGGCGTACTCGCTGTGCCTGCTGTTCCGTAAGGGTTTTGAGGTGCTGTACCCCTTTAACATGGAGTACTACCTGATGGCGGGCTGTATGCTGTACGTCATGTGGAAGAACGTGGGGCGTAGCACGGACCCCCGCCACGGCCAGCCCGTCGCCCACAGGCTGACGCTACGCATGGTGCGGAGGAGCGGGGTGGTGGTGGGGCCGCTGGCGGGCGGAGCCGTCCTGCTGGTGGGCGTGGTCCTGTTCGTCCTGTACCAGGTGTGGGTGGGGCATCGCACGCGACGCAAAGCGGCCTTCATGCTGTTCTACGGGTACCACCTGGTGCTGGTGCCCGCCATGTCTCTAGCCTCGCTGGCGGGGACGCTGGTGCACGCGCTGGAGAGGCGGGCCCGGGGGAAGGGTGGCGGGGAGGCGGGGCATAACCCCGCCCGCAGTCTGGACGTGCTGCTGCTGGTGGGCGCGGCTCTGGGGCAGCTCTCTCTCTCGTACTTCTCCCTGGTCGCCGCGCTGGCCGTGGGACCCCAGGGCATTATGGGTAACCTGGACCTGGCGTACTCGCTGCTCTGCCTGCTGGAGCTCATCCTGCAGAACGTCTTCATCATCGACGGCCTCAACGGCCCCGATGCCAGGGGCCACGCCCACCAGGAGAGAGGGGGCGGGACTACGGGCCGATCCAAGGTCAGTTCCCCCTCAGCGTGTTAATGAGGAGTTTTTATGTGAGCGTGTTTGTGCTCGAGCAGCTGATTCAAGGCTGTGGGAGGAGACCCGAGGCTTCAGGTTTGTAATTTCAAGTCATTTGTGTTCATTCTGCAGTAATTAGTATAAAATGACACCTCAGCTCGACTGCTCAAGCACAAACTCGCCTGTGTGTGGTATTAATTTTCCATCATTTAGGGGATTTAGGCCCAAAGCTTCTTATAACCTGATTTAGTTCTTATATTACATCCCATTACAATCACCTGGCAGAGTCTCTTATCCACATTATCTGAATAGGTTCTGGGAGCTCTGGTAGCAGGCTAAAGGATCCACTCCGCAGCGCAAGCTCAATAAGCATCTTTAAATTATTTTAAAAAAAAGTGTTTTAAAGGTCTCTATTTAGTGTGAGCTCCTCTGAGCATCTCGTCCTCTCTTACCACAGAAGAAGAAGAGTAGCAAGGCTATGGTGGAACTGCCAAGGGGAGTCACTCTGCTGGAGCCAGAAAATGCAGCAACAGCGCCCTCTGTGGGCGGAAACAAGGGTAGCAAGAAACCCTGGACCAGAAGAGCCAAACAGGAGATCTGTGCTTTCCTGATTCTGTCCAATATAATGGTGAGTGTGTGTGTGAGAGAGGGAGAGGGACAGAGAGAGGCTGTTTACATAGTGCTACTGTGGGTATTTCACAAAGCAGGATTACTGAGTTAGCTGGATAAAACCCGGAACCATCCCAAATCTGGAACATGGACTGCAGTAAAAAGAGCTGTTCTGTGTTTTATTCAGTGCAGTTGATGATGATGATGCCTTGCATTTATATAGCGCCTTTCTCACCACCAAAGCGCTTTACAATAATGAGGGGGAAACTCGCCTCTACCACCACCAATGTGCCACACCCACCTGGGTGATGCAACGGCAGCCATTTTGCGCCAGAATGCTCACCACACATCAGCTGAGGTGGAGAGGGAGAGAAGAATATTTTAGCCAATTAAACTGGGGGATGATTAGGCCAGCTGGCCAGCTAACTCAGTAATCCTGCTTTGTGAACGGAAGAGGACTGCAGGGTGAGTAGTCACACTGGGCTGATGTGGTGAGCGAGAGTTAGCTGAGCCAAGCCAAACTCCACATTTCAAACAACTAAACAGCAGCAGCAGGTGAAATCCTCAAAATCCTCAAAATCCTCACCAATATGCTCACAATGAGGGCTACTGCAGGTTCAGAGGTGGAAAGGTCAGGGGTCAGAAAGTAAAAGTCCTGCTATGGGTTCATTCCAATCACTTATTTTTACTCCTTGCATCCTTTCCTTGCATCCTTTCCTCGCTCCTTAGCTCCACCCAACGCAGGATGTGAGCAAAGGATGCAAGGATCAGATACGAGGGTGGAGGAAACGAGGCAACATGCATTAGGCAAATGGAACGTCCTTGCTCAATCAAGCGTCATCGTCGTATTATGCACACACGCTTAACTATAATACTTTTAGCTTATTTTTTCATGAATAAACGGTGCTTTTGTTAGTTATAAAGAATGAGTGTCATTATGGATTAGCGCTTTATAATAAATGTAAAGGAACAGTAAAATTGCATTTTTGGAGGGGTGTGCCTGCGACGTGGCAGATGTGGAGAGTGGTGGATAATTTATACACGTCACGCGTTCCGAGAAAAGGCTTCCGCAAAGGCTACACTTGTGTTTCCTCACTGAAGCATCCTCCGGGAGCCTCCTCGTTCCCCACTCCTCACTCCTCCGAGGAGCATTTAGCGGTTTGGAATGTCCTTAAAGATGGCGATTTCCAGGTCAGGCGAGGACAGAGGAGAAGAGGACGGATAAAATAAGTGATTGGAATCCACCATGTTTCGTCTACGAGCTGATCTAACCAATTAGTTCGACCTCCTGGCTGAATAATTGTGCTAATGAGCAATTCCAGGTGATTGGAACAAAATACTGGGAAGGACTTGTACTTTCTGAA
>JAINUF010000050.1:71215-152504 GCA_029718625.1 Synaphobranchus kaupii | reverse complement strand
TTTCTTCTTTTGAGAAATATTGATTCAAATTTACAAAGGACTGCATATGCGCGCTCCTGCTAAAGGTGTTCACACACTCATCCTGTAGCAGCACAACTTCAGTCACACTTGGTCATGAGGTAAAAACATAAATGACAGTTACGCCGCGTACACACAGCGAGCAACTTCATTCTCTATGAAGCTGAGCGATGTTCAGCGACCTGAGCAACTAGAAAACTGAGCGACCAAAATCGGCCGATAAATGTTGCCCACAGTTTAACTTTTTGGCCGACGTCGGCCGTAACAGCCAATCAGAATTCCGCGCTTCATATTTCTCCAACCGACACATAACCATTTCGTGAATAATTGTTCCGTAACCAAGCTAGCTACGTAGCCTAATATTGCCTATCAAACTAAGCTAGGCGAAATAGGGTTAGCAGCGGTAACAGTGAATAATTTATATATTATCATTGTATAATTATCAGCGTCATAACATAACCTTAAAGGATATATGTGGCTTGTTTTACCAATATCACATTGATCCCAAACTACGTGTTGAGTTTTATAGCTAGGCTACATAAATCTATCTAGATAGATTGATAGATTTATGTATAAAACCGCCGGTACTTGCAATTACGTTCGAGAAATAAAAGGGTCTTGAATCGGTTTCGATGATGAAAGACGGTATAGCTTCTTTATTTGTATACAGTTCAGCATGATGTTGGTCAGCTTTCCAGTCTAACATGCCCTTAGCTGGCCCAGCATTTACTGTAAAACCGAATAATAGATAGATAAAGATCGCCAGCTCGCAACGAAGATGGATATAGCCTATCGCTAGCTAGCGAGAACACACAATTATCAGTGTCATGACATAACTATAAAGAATAGGCTGCATCGCAAATACGTCTTTCTTATATGTAGGCTACCGCCGTTGTTTCTCTTCATCAAAAATTTGTAGCTGTACGAGCTGACTTGGATGACACAACGGGAAGCTCTTGCCCCGCCCCCAGCCTAGTAGACTTGACCGACCCACTGAACTCAATGACATGGAATCATAGAAATATATATTAACTAGAAAGGCAGAAGCCTTCTCAAAACGGCACCGTTTCCACGGCCCAAAGTTTTTTCTCTGATTGGCCAACGTGACCTGTCACGTGAAGGTGATCATTTTCTCCCTTTTCACAGAGTAATGGCTGCCGTTGTAACTCTAGTTAGCGACCATATACATGTATAGCGACGACTGCAAAGTTATGCTACCGAATAAAAAAGCTAAATGAAAGGTAACTTTGTTAGCTACCGTTAGCTAAGTTAGCTCGCAGTAGCAGCCAGAGGCCTAGAAAGCACATGCTATCACAAAAGCCTGTTGATAATACACCAATAGTAGCTCGATGCACATTTAAAAGAAAATAAGCCAGGTATAGCATAACGTTAGTTATACTTTAGAACACATTTGGCTAATCTTAACGTAACCCCCTCGAAACTGCAATGGACATAGCTAACGTTATTACGATAACCTTCCAATATCAACGTTATAGACTACTGCACTTTAGACCGCATAAACGGTATATATATATATATATATAAAATGTATGTTATATAGCCTGTGTCTATGTTCATAGACATCCTATATATAGCTACGCTGTATGTGTAGCCTACGTTATGTGGTGAGTGAATACATTTTTTCCTGGTTGGTTCAGTTCAACAAGTTACTATGACAAGGGTGATGCAGGAAAATAAACAGACCTAACAGCAAAGCATATTTGTGGTTAATGCTAATTTAGCTCAAGCAGGACGACGAAGAAGACAAGCAGGCTAACCTAACGTTGTCAAAAAAAGATTTCTTACCGTGAAAATATTTAATTTTTTCCCCCAGGGTTTCTGCGCTGTTATGGTTTTGAAAGCTCCGCGCTATGATTCAGGTTTGGCAAAACTGGTATGCAGTAACAACAATGCTATCACATATTTTATAACAGATGTATACCTTGCCAAAAATCACAAGAGCATTATTCCCCTCAACTGGTACCGACCAACCCTACTGGCTCACGGACTACTAGGTGTACGAATTATATAGCTATTATAATTTTTGACGTAAAAAATTATACCTAACACATAAAAGAGAAAACCTCTGTATCTCTGCATGTCTGGTGCACAGCAGCCAGCAGATGGCACGCAATGTACCCACACACACACACACGCACGCACGCATTAATTAGGTATAGGGCCGACTAAATGGCCAATTAGTGATTGTGTGCTCCAACGGGTATCAGAACTAGTCCATCTGATTATCAACTCATCACCCATGGTAAGGATAAGCCACAAATCAGCTGTGGAGACTGCCACCTACAAGTTCATAACAGTGTCATCTTCAGAGATATATGTAGGAAACTTCATCCGTAAACAGAGGGATATTGAAGCTACAACATTATATAATCCTGACCATGTAGGACTATTCAGGAGGTTTGGGGGAGGGGCTAAAGCGCTTCAAAAACAGCATGTTATCTAACCCTAACCCTAACCCTCATATGACAACAATCCAGATGTATTTGGTAGGTACAATAAGGTCTACACTAGTGCAAATCCAAACATATGACTCTGATTAGGAAAAACATCAATACCTTGAAGGATTTTTTCCACCAAATAAGCAAAAAAATCAAAAGACTTGATTTTATCCAGGCTGGAGTCTCAAAGGATCTCAGAAACTACACCTCAAAGAGGCTCTAACCAGACAGAGGTGAAAATTAAACTTTGTCGTAGGACAAAACTAAAGACGTTTTTGGAAAGGCCTTGACCTGGAGAATAACGTTTGTCAATTATTTTGCCCTGACACCCCAGGGGACTCAGTAGCGCCCCCTAGAAGGGCAAAACTGGCCAAACTTCAAATGCTTCTAATTCTGGAACCAATGGACATATCGGGTAGATATTTAACAGGATGATTAACTAACTAGTCTTTCATAAATAATGTCAGAGCCAGCCTTCAAGCTCTAACAGAAGGGCCTGAATAAAACGTTTGATGCTTAATCATTTGATACTTTGATGATTCAATTATATGATTAATTGGGATCTTAACTGATGCTATATTGAACATACATTTTAAGCCCCAGGTCAATAGGATTAGTATTTTTTTCGTTATTGGTACTAATAGTTTAGAACTACAATTCCCCAAAAACCAGAGAGCTCTACGTAATGATGGCCTGTGAAAAGATGGCGCCGTCTGTAGTCCGTTTAGGGTTAGGGTTCGGATAATAAATATACGGCTAATCTGGGTCGCCCCATGTAGGGGACAGTATTAAAATGAATTGAGATTGTGGGATTTTGACCATATCCGACATAAACTGTTTGCTTTTTTTGTGACTGAATAAACCTTTCCACATGTTTTTTGTGTCCCTATTAACATATTTAGCGGTTATCGCCATCAACCAGTAGCTAGCTACTCAAAAGTCAGTCGTAAACAAAATTCATTAGCCGGCTAGCTAGCTAACAACCGAAAAGTAGCATAGTAGCCAAGCCCACAGTAACACCTCTAAATTTCGTTCTATGTAGCACGAAAACAGTCTGAGAAATGCTAGCATTGAAAATGCATGGGTTTAAATTTCGTTCTGTGTAGCACGATAAAAGTCGGACAATCGTGCTCCGAGTGACGATTCAATAGATTAATTGTCGTGACTATGAGCATGAAAAAGCGTGAGACCGGGTTGATTTTTCACCTGTTAACATAACAAAGTGTACCTTAACCTAAAGGCTAAGACCATTGCGCTATTGTGTGGTAAATTTATTAAACATCCTCACATAAATTTTTGGAAATACTGACTTATTTCTTTGTGATGGAGTTCATTTCACCCCTAGGGGAAATTATATTTTTCTAAATGCTATTTTACAGTCCCTTAAATACTGAATTCTGGGGAGGAGACGCTGCCTTTACGGGTTTTCCCTGCCCAATTCTGGCAGTTTCTCCAATCCTGGATTTGGCTTTTAACGGAACAGGGTTTTTTTTAATGAACTAAGTCAGGTTTTCAAAATTTATGTGATTATTTTTAAATTAAATTTGTAGCCATGACATTGTTCACCCAACGCCCTCTGGTCTTCCTCACCCCTGTCCCTTATCTTCCCTACAAACACCCCCGCCCCCGCACATCTTGTCCTCTCCAGCCATGCCAATCCATGGCCTTCTTTGCGTAGCTATTTCTCCCCACGCTGGATGTAGCTGAGTATGTACATTTTGGGGAAACAGTAATAAAAAGTTTCAATTAATTATAAAACTTGTTTTTTTATTGAAGGGTTCATTGTTTGCATATGTCATACAGTGGTATAAGGAGAAATTGCTAATTTTTTTTCATTTGTAAAGACTAAATAATCAAATGTACACCATTCAAAATTATGAATCATGAATAAGGGAAACATTTTTATTCTTCGATATGCTGCGTTTCATTCACAGCAAGTTTAATCACCGTCTCCAACGTTGTCCTGGACGATAAGGGGAAAAAAACGTAGAGACGTTAGGAGTTTGTTATAGGACACAGCAAAGTTCAGCAGCCTGTCTCAGTTTAAAGCCACATCAAGGTGCAGGCTGAACGTGAGAACACAGGATAAGACGCACATCCACAAGACAAACCCTGACAAGACACATTAAAATGACAAGGTCACATTAAGGAAAAATGTACACGTTTATGTGGGCTCTAAGTCAGTGGTTCTTAACCTGGGTTCGATCGAACCCCAGGGGTTCGGTGAGTCAGTCTCAGGGGTTCGGCGGAGGACATAAAAACGAAGAAAAGGAACAGACTTTGTTGCGAAAATGACATGAGAGTGGCACTTGCCAAGGTGAAGCCGCGCATTTCTGAACTGGTCTCTGAAAGGCAACAGCAGAAGTCACACTGATTTGCAGTAAGTATTCATTATTATGTTTTTGTTTTTGTGTGAAAATCATGTTTTGCTGGTTTTGTTCTTTGAACACAGTGATGTTGATGCACGGTTCATTTTGTGCACCAGTAAAACATATACCTATGTTTTGAATTTGAAAAAATCATATTTTATTTTTCCAATTAAGAAGGGTTCGGTGAATGCGCATATGAAACTGGTGGGGTTCAGTAGCTCCAACAAGGTTAAGAACCACTGCTCTAAGTGGTAGCCTACTAGCAAAACTCATCCAGGGGTGTCTGTAAGCAAAGACACTTCGTTTATGCGCTGTTAAAAGTGCATTACCGTATCTGGTTTTGATGCGCAACTTCAGTTCCTCAATCCGGTTGATTTCTTTTGAGCGATGAGAGGATGCACACGTGTAAATCGACATACAAAAGCAACATAATAGTAAACGCAGCCACAATAACCTAATGTAATGTTATGTAAAGCTACCATGTTCTATAGCCTAGATGGGCTATAGACAACGGAGCACTCGCTGTTCTTCGCAAACATTTACCGCATAGCCTACTGTGTCACGCGGTTACACAAAATAGGCTATTTCGAAAAATATAACCAGCTAATGACATGTTGGATCCACCAACCTTACCCTTATATTAAAACAAAGTTCTTTCCAGCCCGCTTTCCTGGGTCCAGCGCCTACCCCAGATCCACTCTAACCGTAGAGTGGATGTCGTGATTATTATAGTAAGTGAAAAGCAAAACAATAAATACATAGATACAATCTTAAATAGGTCTATGATACGATTACGTTCACATAATTAAATAACGATTATTGCATCTGCTTGTTTATTTTGTTTAATCCGTAACGTTAGTCTGTGGTATGGCTAGGCAGTAGCCTAGCTCCAGCGGTAACATTACATTACATCCGGACCGGTCCCTGACTCAAAGATTTCCGTAAACCAGCCTTGCGCGGCTAGCTAATAGTGTGGTGTAGCCATGTAACTGTAGCCTAAATAATTAGAAATCGCGACCACAGTGAAACTTGTCGCCTATTTTTCCAGGTATAGCCTCTCAGGAATGTCTGTTATTGTTAGAATGAACTATGGTGATCTTGTAGTGTTATCGTAACGTTAGACAGATTAATGGCTACGCTATAGGCCACGGATATCTTGTTGAAATACCTCAGCCTTTCATGAGCAAAACTGCAAATCCAGATAAACGAGCCACGAATAGTTACTAAAAATCTTTAATAACTGTCTTGTTAACTAGCGTTATTAACAAGCATAATACGCCGGGAGCCGGACAACATTTCTGTAGCCAACCCGATGTTGACCCGCTACCGTTAGCGTCTTGCTATCCGGGCGGCTTTTCAGACTTCAACACTAACATATTCATGGGTGTGTTACTAATTAGTGTAATCTAACAACACTCATCTTGAGATATGAAGTATGACCTTAGAAATATTACACACGCGAAAGCATTTGAAAACCATTTCATTATTATGCACAAGATAGCTGGTAAGCGAACTTCATATAGCTACAGCAACGGATGCAGTTAGCTGAATGCTCATAGCAAGTCAGCTAACCATAGAGTTCAATAGAGGTTGAGAGAATGGATTTGAGGCGAAAATGCCAATAGGCCTCCTCACGTGATTGCCCTGTGACGTAACTAAAATTACCACGTGACCATGTTCTTAACCAATCACAGTTCAGTGCGCTTACTAAACACTCACCGATGAGTATTTTTAAATCATGGCTCTTTTTTCTGTGTAGGCTAAAAAAAATTTTAACCCAGGAAAAATGTAAAATGTGATTGCCTGCTTCTATTGACTACAATATTGGAACTTTTGATACCTAGATTGCGCTGGGGCCACTATGTTGACTTTCACAACGCACCATTGGAAATACATGGCAGAGCTCATAATAATACTATTTCCGGGCCATGGCAGCCATCTTGCGGCGGTGCCATTGCGGAAGAACCCGAATTGAATAGGGCTGAATGGAACCACGTGACCACGCTTCCTTTCTAGTTAATATATAGTTCTATGCATGGAATGGACGTAACCGCTTGCTTCTATCGCCGAAGTTGCAGAAACCAATATGGCGTCCAGTGCACCGCACCTCTCAGTTTCCCCATAGGCTATAATGGAGAAACTCGTGCCTTTTTATATCAAACTAAGCGGTTTACAGTCATATTTTCAACCCAGTTATACCCGTAATACATATAAGAATACGAATCAATGCGTGATTTTACTTGACGCGACTCGATAACGAAGTTATAGCCTCCGTTGTTTCCGTTGTTTTACTCCCCGCGAGTCAACACGAGACTCTGGTTGGTCAAAATATGACTCAACATATGACTCTGATTCGCTGATTAGTGGGGACGCGAACAATTGATGAATAGCCTACAAGTAGCAAGTCGTAAAGTAGTTCGCACTTCCATGGTTACTGAACTGTGTAAGACTTGTGAACACAACCGATTCCCTTGACAGTAAACGTAATCAAGCTGCTATGATATTGTGCTGTCACTTAATTTTGCTTGCCACTGTCCAGTAGCCTAGCTATATGTATTTATATATATATATATAAAATATAGCTAGCTATATTTATTATATATATATATATATATATATATATATATATCCAAACAACAGGAATATTCTCCTTAAAATAACTAAAAATAAACTAAATTGACGCAAGAGAAATGATCAGTTCAAAGATTTACAGTTCTTGAGCTGTCACTGACCTGTGGAATATATGTTGTAGCCTACACATCTTTTAAGTTTTTGTTCACATTTGTGCTGTATCAGCAAAGATATGAGACTCCTCATTTCTTGGCAATATTCTTCAAATAAAGCATTACTCCTAAGTTGAAAGATTCTCTCTCACCCTTTTACTTTGTGGATCCTCAGAAATTAATACAATTACGTACAATGACTATATACTCTGGAAAATGGTCTAATCTGATATTCTTTTTCTTAATATTTTATTATTAACCTTTGGGTTATTTCAGCATTGGAGGACATCTTTTGTCTGTTGGACATTTTGATTAATAAAACTGAAATGGTACACAAATACATGAAAATAATAATTCATTCAACTTCTGTATGTTGTTCTTTCATATAGCACTCAATATTTGTCATCCTATTGTCTTTTTTAGATATTAAAAACATTTTGTAAAGTCACAAGTAAAGCATGTCCCTGAGCTTAATCAAAACTTTGATTTACAACTTTCAATATAAAAAAGATTTTACTTTAAAAAAAAATTATAATTTAAATGTCCCCAAATTCCAGTCAACCCTGTTATAATGATGGGAAAAACTGCAGGAAATTATGGCATCACGCCTTGAGTGTTACAACCTTGAGGAATTGACATTATTTCTTCAAATAGATAAGACAGCATGCAAGAAGAGGTTTTTGGCATAAGGGGACAAGCACAACTCATCACCCCTGTTACGCTTAATTCATGCAGAAAAGAACATGGGTTTTGTAAAATTATATCTGTTAAAATGTAATAAAAATCTGATATGAATGCAATTATCTTTCCATTTATTTCACCACATGGCAAGCTATAAGTTTTAGGGCACTCAACCCTGTTATTGTCAACCCAGTTAATTCTGTTAAAACAGGGCTGACAAACAAGGTTGACGACATAGGACAGAGCACAGTAGTCCCTCCTGAGACGCAAAAACGTAATTTGTCAGACATATTAATTTATTTGACCTTATTTACACACAGATTAGGAAAAAGGACCCTATCAAAACTATTTAATCATTAATACACTTGAATATCTAATATGAATTAATTTAAATGATTGTGTGACTATGTTAATGCGTGTTACAGGCAAAAAGAAACAGGAAGTAAAATATCAAAAAAGGAAAGGGAAAGGCTTCATTTAGGCCTATTTCATTTACAAATCAATGAGCTAGAAATGATTATGATTTTTAAAAAGAAAGAAAATATATAGGCAAAGAGTTTCAGTTGCTCAAGAAATCAGTTTCTCCTAGCAGCATACCTTAAGCTCATACTGCCCTAAACTAACAACAAAAATACATATAGCCTACTTACTTTGCAACACCACATTAATTCAGTATAACAATATTTTGTATTTATAAAGAACGTTCCGGAACAAATAACTTGTTATTTATAAAATATTAAATAAAAGATAAGAGTTTAACAACTATTAATGCAAAACAATATTTTAATGGACAGATAATAGTTTCGAATAAAAAATATATGTTGTTTAAAAATAGAACAGTCTGGAAAAATTTAATTGTTGTACATATGAATGTAAACCAAATAAGCTATATTTTTCTTTTTCAAAATACAAAATGAGTTATTTATCAAATAGGGACTCATTATATAGCCTACTAGAAAAGGCTATTTTCTATCTCATTAATGCATTACTAGACATTTGCATTTGCAAAAGCAACGAGTAAAAAAAGGCAACCAGTATTATAGATTTGACTTCTTACTCTTCTACTATTCTCAAAAGGAAATATGTGGAGGGAGATAGGGGATTCATTTGCCGCCAGTTTAAAAAAAAATCCAACTAACGTTCATGTTAGCAAACAGAAATAGCGAACAGAGTGGGATCGATTTTGAGGTTTACAACCGTTATTATATCTGCTACCTCGTTCTAAACCAACTGACAAGTATACGAAAAACATATTGTAAATCATATTTCAAACAATACACTGCCCTCAAAATATGTATGTATAAACTTTATTGCAGCGGCCTCAGACAAAAAACATTGACTGAACTGATTAACTGAAAAAATATCTCACTGAATCACTGAACTCCATGGGCACACTGCTCGCACCAACTACTTTACGCTGTATCGTAATTACATTTCGTTCAACTTTTTCATGTTGGTAGATGGTCTTTGTAGGCTCTTCATCATCACGTGTTCAGTACGACCAACCAGAGAGTCGAGTGTTGACTCGCGGAGAGTAAAACAACGGAAACAACGGAGGCTATAACTTCGTTATCGAGTCGCGTCAAGTAAAATCACGCATTGATTCGTATTCTTATATGTATTACGGATATAACTGGGTTGAAAATATGACTGTAAACCGCTTAGTTTGATATAAAAAGGCAGGAGTTTCTCCATTATAGCCAATGGGAAACTGAGAGGTGCGGTGCACTGGACGCCATATTGGTTTCTGCAACTCCTGGCTCCTCCCGCCTCTCCAGTTCTATATACGCTCTATGGACCGACCCAGCAACCAAGTTGCTCGCTGTGTGTACGCGGCGTTAGTGTCATTCTGAGCCACCGATCGCAAGAATAACTGAAATGGAATAAACCGCACGTGAAACAGTCTCTCATCACTCTTGACAGAAGCGCACAGTTGGGTAAGTATCCGATGACTATAAGTTTCTTATCCTATTTAACGTTAGTAAAACTAATTTTTAGTGTTCAATTTTATTAATTTAAGATGTATATAATGTTAACTAAACAGTTTATATTCTGGTTGTCTGTTGATATTCACAAAATTCTGAAAAAAACATTAACGTTATCTCTCTTTCAGAACTTGTCCTGATCTCCTGGTTCTGAGGTAAATTAACGGAAGCGACATCAGCTTATAGTTAACATTAAGATGTATAAATTGCTAATAAAGTTAACGGTAAAGTGGCTATAAGGGTAACGTTAGTGGAATATAACGTTATTCCAAGACAACTATTCATTATCGTCACCACTAATTTCTTTAGTAGATCGGTTGTTACAGTCAGTGTCTAGCTCTAGGCTAACGCTACAAACGTAGCTATAGCTAACGTTAAGTTACTTTAACTCAACACGTTACAGGCTACAGTGACCTATCAAAGCTTGTGGATGTTTGCTAAGTTATATTATTGCTTACAAAGTTACTGGCTTTGTGGCGATTTTAGCTAACGTTACAGCTCGTCATCTCACGAAAACAAGCATAACGTTAGATAAGTCTTAAGGCTATTGTCAACCGTTAACCGCAAACTTGACAGGCTCGCGCAAGGCAGCAAAACATCTACTTCATCTGTGCACATAAACACCATGCGCTTTGCTAACTCCGTGATAATGTAACTATGGCTAGTTACCTCGCCACGTATTGCATTTGCATTATCTGAAAAACAATGACAAAAGTTTATCGTAGCCAAAGTTAGCCTACTATTTGCAGCATACCTACGAGGCGAAGTAGCCGTCTGCCGTAGGCTACAGTAACGTTAGTCATTGAGGAAAAAAAAGTAGGTAGGCTACATTCGTTTACTTTATTAATTCACTTTATTTATTCCACTTATTTTCTAGAACGTCTTGGACTCTGAATTGACCGGTCACGTTTGCCATTCCCAGGTTGCGTAGCTAGTTGCCCCCCCATAGCCAGGGCCAGGGAGGCAGCGCATTAATTTAGAACTGTGATTACATTTGTGACCCGGATGACTGACCGGTTATACAGAATAACGACCAGTCATTGACCAATCAGAATCGAGTATTCACCCATACCATGGGATAAGGTAGTTTAACTAACGTTAGAAGATTCCTCCGGGATTAGCTAAGGGCCAATTCAGTACTTCACCACAGTTAGAGACATTTGGTCTCAATTTAACCTGAACATTTAATTCAATAGATGAAGTAGCTGTTTTGCTGCCTTGCGCGAGCCTGTCAAGTTTGCGGTTAACGGTTGACAATAGCCTTAAGACACTAGCTCGCCCATGATTTCACGAATACAAAGCCACGCACTCAGAAATCAACCGGCTAAAACCTAAAACAGTCCATTCCTTCGCCCAAACTGACTAAGAATCACACTCGCTAATTGACCGTTCGTTTATCAAAATGTCTTGCATTACTAAACTTAGCCGTCAATTCACTTCGTTTCACGGAGGCAAGTATGATGAGATGACAGAAGTAGACTCCGACTCATCATCCGCTCACTACTGCTGCCTACAGCTGGGAAGAAATCTGTCTAGAAAGCCCTCAGGCACGCATAGATTTTACCAGACCTCACTAACTTAGTGAGCAATGTAAATTTTAGGCCTACCATGTGCGAACTCGACAGTTGCCCATAGGCCTAACGTTAAGTTCAGCTAGCGACTTAGCTCCTTTAAATCCAAACTGCATATACTGATGCAACAAATTAAGCTCTATTTGACCTAAAATGACATTAATGTGTTAGAAAACTAATTTAAAGTGTGTTGTTGCATAGCAATATAAATTACGAACTAATTTTGATTGAAATGCTATAGCTAGTGGGTATTTCCCCTACGCATGGGAATACCCCTGGGGTATGTCGACCCTCTCATCTAAAGGTTGACTAACAATGAACCAAAAACATATTCCTTACCTGACGCCAATATCACGGATTCCATCCTTGATTTTAGGGAACATACAGGGGTCGACATCTTCAGTGCTAGCTCTTGATTAACGTTATTAGCCAAAGATCCTACATCAGCTTCTTGGCCACGTAACCAAACGTCCGCTAGTAAAAGAAGCCTACAATTTCCCATCTTAATTTCGATTGCTGTTAATGTTATTTAAACAAAAAATGCATTTGCCTGACTACCCATCTCTCATAAAAGTTAAGGGACACAACCGAATTCAACATTTTATCAACCAATCTGAAGAAAAAATGTTATAGCACCGTAGCCTAGCGTCACAATTTTTTTTCCTGAAAACGCGCAACGGTTACTGCATCACATGACCATCCACAGCCTGCATGCCCGGCGCCTGCTCGCAAACGCTGCCACGCTGCTCATGAAGTGAGAAGGGTGTGCCTGCAATATGAAGTATCTGGCTATGGGGGGGCAACAGTGCCAAAATTCTGTCGTCTGCGAGTGCGAGTGCCAACGCGAATGCAACTGCGAGTGCCAGTGCAAGTGCTAGTGCGGATGAGTGACACGAGTAAACCTGCGAGTGAGATGTTGTGACCAATTAAAGCGCACAGTATAAGGCAATTGCATTCGCAGTCGCACTCACAGCGACAGAATTTTGCCACTGTTGGCCCCCCATATCTGGCTGCCGTGTGAAAAGCGGCAGCTGGCGACACCTCGTGTTTCGGAGGAGAAACATGACTAATAGGCTGCAGAGATCACAGCCACAATCGTGCTATTTGTCGCTACAATCCACCGAACTATAACTGCAATCATGCAGTTATAGTTCGGTGGATTGTAGCGACAAATAGCACGATTTGACATTCCCAATTTGGAGAAAAAAGTTAAAAGACAAAAACGAAACAAAAAAAACTACAATGTAACATAACCATCTAATCTAGTATTTACGCCATTAATGAATATTCAAAAAAAGAATTTACAAGTAGGCCTGTCTTACATTCCCAGTAGGCCTATAGCTACTGCGTTTCATGCATGTACCAGGCTAGCTACGTGTGGCCTACTTTTACAGTATCCTGTCCGTTCATATGATGGTTGACACAGTTTGAGGTAGTTTGATCGATCCTAGTTTATTTTGGAACGTACAGACACAACCATGAAGGAAATGTTGGAAATACTCCAGTGCAGCTAACAGTCCATCCACAGCTTGTAATTCCAGCTCTGCTGTCACATTTTATATTGACGGGAGCCTATAGTGGTATAGCCTAATTTTCCTTTTAAATGTAGCCTACATATACAATGTAAGTTGTTATAAAAGTAGCATTGCTGACCAGTTTCATCATATTGCATTTATGTTTGTTCCAATCACCTGAATTTGCTAATTAGCACAATAGGCTACTTCAGCCAGGAGATAGAACTAATTAGTGAAATCAGCTGGCTGGGTTCATGGGTGGAAGAGATGGCAGTACATTTACTTTCTGACCCCTGGATTTTACACCTCTGATTAAAAATAGGCTATATTAAACATACCTCTGTACAAGCATCCCTTTGAGCCAGTCATCTTTTTATATGACTCAATGGGACAAATAGTACGGTATCCTACACCGCACCGCCATTTAATAGAGTCCAAAAATAGTTACTACAACCATTGCATAACAAAGCTACCGATTGCGGCAGACACGATCTTTAACTGCGTAATTTTGCTACCTTTCCATATTGGAAACTGACGTCACAGAGAATATCACAAACATACAGAAACCAAAATGGTTGAAATGTTGAAAATGCTCCGGTAGCCTACAGCTCAAACTTAAATCTTAAATCCAGGAAAGCTCTACCTTAAATCTTATATCAAACTTCAACTCTTGAAAATCTTCAATCTTAAAATTAAGCAAGTTTCCACGTTAGCCTCTTGAACTTGCTTCCCTTCCCTTCCCTTGCAATCAACAGAAAGATCCACAAAAATGCAACAAAAAAAAGTTGCATAGTGTTTGATAAAATAAAAAATAAAAACCTTCAGTAATTGCAGTAATACACAGTCAAACGGAGTTAAAAATAGAAAATATAAATTCAGAGCCTTACAGCTTCTAATTCTAGTTCTGCTGTCAATCGACCCATAATTATCTCATACATAATTAGCTATTTCGGCCAATGGTTGGTCTTTTCTCAATTTATGCACGAATACAACAGAACTATATTTACACTGTTACACATGGTTGACAATAGATATTGCGAAAAAGGACAAGGTGTCAAAAAAGCATGCAACTAACTTGCTACGGAAATCTTAGAACATTAATATTCTGTTGCATCAATTACATGTTAATAGTAATTGACTCATTGTAATTTCATCCTTTTAACAATAGGCCTACCCATAATTCTGAATTATTTTCTGATCTGTGTCAGTGATACACACCTAGAAAATACAAAAAAGCTATATCTAGAAGATATGAAGTCATTATAATGTTATTTTTCAATGTCCCTTAAATGAGCAAAAACACAATCAACACAGGCCTGTCTGGCACACTGTCAAACTGTAACATGATGCTTCAATCTCTCTCTCTTCCAGAACTTGACTCTGCTCACCAGAGCCCCAAATACATTTCTGTAGCCCCAACCCATCTGAGCCACCATTTTATCACCCTTTACTCAAGTAAGTGAAGGCCACATACAGCCTCAGTGCAAAAACACAATCAACACAGGCCTGTTTGGCACACTGTCACGACTGGACATACACACACTGTAACATGATGCTCTCTCTCTCAGAACGTGACCGTGCTCACCAGAGCCCTCTGAGCCACCTTTTTATCACCCTTTACGCAAGTAAGTGAAGGCCACATACAGCCTCAGTGCAAAAACACAATTAACACAGGCCTGTTTGGCACACTGTCACGACTGGACATACACACACTGTAACATGATGCTCTCTCTCTCTCAGAACGTGACCGTGCTCACCAGAGCCCTCTGAGCCACCTTTTTATCACCCTTTACGCAAGTAAGTGAAGGCCACATACAGCCTCAGTGCAAAAACACAATTAACACAGGCCTGTTTGGCACACTGTCACGACTGGACATACACACACTGTAACATGATGCTCTCTCTCTCAGAACGTGACCGTGCTCACCAGAGCCCTCTGAGCCACCATTTTATCACCCTTTACTCAAGTAAGTGAAGGCCAATACAGCCTCAGTGCAAAAACACAATTAACACAGGCCTGTTTGGCACACTGTCACGACTGGACATAAACACACTGTAACATGATGCTCTCTCTCTCTCAGAACGTGACCGTGCTCACCAGAGCCCTCTGAGCCACCTTTTTATCACCCTTTACGCAAGTAAGTGAAGGCCACATACAGCCTCAGTGCAAAAACACAATCAACACAGGCCTGTTTGGCACACTGTCACGACTGGACATACACACACTTGTAACATGATGCTCTCTCTCTCTCAGAACGTGACCGTGCTCACCAGAGCCCTGACTCATCCCTTCTACCCCAACCTGACCACGCTCTTCCATTTCTAGAGTAAGTGAAGTCACCATACACAATAAATAATATGAACCATACCAAACTAAAATGTCAAATTTCGGTGCAACCAATTAGCTGGATTTCTCACAGACAAAATAATATTTCTATAAAATAATGTTACATGAATGCTTATCTTAACTGTTTCTTAGTACAGGAAACATTTAATAACAATCCGAGACATTGGCTGTCATGGTGTGTGAAATGACATTGGAATGACCCCTTTCACAAGCTGTGTCTTCAGTTAAACTTGGGTTAAACATGGGCCATTGGTGTAAAAAAGGTTATTTTCACCCATTAATAAGTAACACTTGCATGTTTCAAATAAACTTTCAAATAATGTTTTTATTTAACATTACAGATGTATCCTACTGCAGACGTTTTTTTTCCACATTTCTGGGTGACATCATCATGCTCACGTCCATAGAGATTGAAAGATGGCAACAATGATGATGCGTAGCCATCATAGTAGCTATGCCTTAGGCTAGGGCTGCCCAACCTTGTTCCTGGAGATCTACCGTACCGGTTTTCACTCCAACCCTAACAAAGCACACCTCATTCAACAGCTAGAGATCTCATTAAGCTGCAAATTAGTAGAATCAGATGTGCCAAATTAGGGTTGAAATGAAAACCTACAGGATGGTAGATCTCCAGAAACAGGATTGGGCAGCCCTGCCTTAAGCTGCATGAATTTTCCCAAAATAATGATGCCCCATTGCAAGATATTTAGCCTAAATTGTGTGTGCTTCAGTAGGTTACTATCACACATAGGACACAGCATCCTGCCTGAATACTAGATTGCCTACAACGGATAACAAAACGCCAGTTCCTTTTTGAGGTTTATATCCTACAGACATATTCTGCAATTTAAGATGAGGAAGCAGCATTTATTTGCTTGCACATTGCTTAATGCCTCAACGCGAACTGCAATGTCAGGTACATTTTTATACTGTACATGCAGCTGGGTCTACTTGTACTTGAAACTTATTTTGCAGCTTTAAATTGGTTGACCATGCGTAAGATCTGTGATTGGGACTCATTGTGGGCTCGGCGTCAGTCAAAGTTGGGATAGGGCAACTTCATCAATAGTCGACAGCGATTTTGATGATGGAGAAGCAGATTAGCTGTCCCAGAGTGCATCCCAAGACTGAAAAAATTTACCCTCCTTTCCTCCACTACCACCTCGGGTGCGTCCTAATATTCTTCACTCCTCTCATCCTTACCTCCACTCCCCCACTACTACTCGTCTCCTACCCGGAAATATGCAAAGCTGCCTGAACGTTTTGAGTTCAAGTAGTTGCATGTACAGTATACAATGTACCTGATGTTGCGGTTTATGTAGAGACATTTAATTTGTAACCTTTTGTAATTAATATGTAGCCTAATCAGCAACATTAGAGTCTGAAACAAAGATCGGTTTCCGGGGCATGGAGGGGGAGGAGGTGGTAGTGGTGGAAAGGAGGATGCATTTTTTGAGTATTGGGACATACCCAGTGACACATGACCATGGTGGTCTATACAAAAGCGGATGTCTTCTTTTGTTTTATAGGGGGTTATCCTATGTTATCCTCGGTTCTCAACCCTGATGTTTCCCTAAAACTTTCCACACATTACTCAGTCAACTATGCAAAAGCTGATGTGATGATCTTATTTCAAAGATTACAGGCTTGGCTATTGGCTTGATAAATTGACAAATTTTAAATACAATGGGAGCATACCAAGCCGGTTTTGCATAAAACTGTGCAAGCAAGTTTAAAAATCCCTTTGTTAAAAACATACTAAGGCAGTGGTTCCCAAACCTCTCCTTGGGTACCCCCAGTCGGATCCAGGTATCTGATGTGTTCCACCTCAAACACACCTGATGCAGCTAAGGGCTTGAGTAGATGCATCAGGTATGCTTGAGGTGGAATACATCAGATACCTGGATCTGGCAGGGGGTACCCAAGGAGAGGTTTGGGAATCACTGTCCTAAGAGGTTGCCATACCATCAACTGGCTAGTTTTATGTAATGCCAAACTCAACACAAAATACTAGCAACAAGTGATGAAAAGCACAAGTCCATGTAGTTGAAAAATCATATACAGCCATATAGAAAGTTATGACATTTTCTTTTCTTAAAGCACGAAGATTAAGATTTTTCAAACCAAAGTTAAGATGTAATATAATCAAGAGGAACAGTTTACAAGCAGATTGTTTATGGTGTTTACAGTATGTTTGGTAATTATATAGGCATTTCAAAAGACATTAACAAAGTTATAACTTGACATTTTGGGTTTAACAACCACATTCCCAGAAAGAATGGATGTGATCATATTATAAAATGAATGAAATCAAACTTTTGCAATGTCCATGTTACCACTAGGGAGTGTTTGGTAGGAAGAGGTTAAAACAAGCCGTCGGAGGAGTTTGTAGGTTTATCTTAGGTTTATTTTATCAGATAACTCAGCGGGGCATGTACTTCGCTTGCAGCATACCATAATTTTGCCACTATGTGGATTTTGAGAAATAGACAGTAGAGAAAGTCAATTATAAGGTCCTTTATGTGTTTAAATATTTTTTTTTGTAGTGTAGTCACGGTTTAGTTAATGTAAATTGCAGCATTACCGACCACTTGTTTACTTGCTTTGTGTTTCTAGGTCTAGTAAATTGCTAGTGTTTTGTGTTGCTAATCGCAAATAGATTCACCTGAGTGAATAAATAGCGTGTTTTGCATTCCTAGTTCAGAGTGCAAGCAGACCTGCGTTATCAATCTACCGTCGGATAGGCTTAAGTATCGTCTTTTTCATTTGGTTCAGCTGTGCGTTAGCTGATTGAACTGTTTGTAGTGTAGTCACGGTTTAGTTAATGTAAATTGCAGCATTACCGACCACTTGTTTACTTGCTTTGTGTTTCTAGGTCTAGTAAATTGCTAGTGTTTTGTGTTGCTAATCGCAAATAGATTCACCTGAGTGAATAAATAGCGTGTTTTGCATTCCTAGTTCAGAGTGCAAGCAGACCTGCGTTATCAATCTACCGTCGGATAGGTTTAAGTATCGTCTTTTTCATTTGGTTCAGCTGTGCGTTAGCTGATTGAACTGTTTGTAGTGTAGCCTAGTCACGGTTTAGTTAATGTAAATTGCAGCATTACCGACCACTTGTTTACTTGCTTTGTGTTTCTAGGTCTAGTAAATTGCTAGTGTTTTGTGTTGCTAATCGCAAATAGATTCACCTGAGTGAATAAATAGCGTGTTTTGCATTCCTAGTTCAGAGTGCAAGCAGACCTGCGTTATCAATCTACCGTCGGATAGGCTTAAGTATCGTCTTTTTCATTTGGTTCAGCTGTGCGTTAGCTGATTGAACTGTTTGTAGTGTAGTCACGGTTTAGTTAATGTAAATTGCAGCATTACCGACCACTTGTTTACTTGCTTTGTGTTTCTAGGTCTAGTAAATTGCTACTGTTTTGTGTTGCTAATCGCAAATAGATTCACCTGAGTGAATAAATAGCGTGTTTTGCATTCCTAGTTCAGAGTGCAAGCAGACCTGCGTTATCAATCTACCGTCGGATAGGCTTAAGTACCCAGGTAGCAGGATGACTCGGGCCGATTCCGGCTGAGTGTCGGCACTGTCGGCTGAGTGTCGGCTACGGCGACAGTTATCTGGGCCGATTCCGGCCGACATTCGGCAGCGTGCCGATTCTGGTTTGGGGTGTTTGGCCCAGAACTGGCAAACGTGAATCGGGCCGATTCTGGTTATTGCTCGGCATGGTGTGAAAACTGGCAACAGTTAAAAATAAAACAATTTCTGGTTAAACATGTATATGTGCTTTTCTATGTTTGAAGCATCTTTCCATCAATCAGCAGCCAAGTGATCTTACAGTTATGTAGTCTACCCTAGCTATTGAATTTATTTATTTAAAAAAATAAGAGTGTTTAGCCTGCAAACAGCCACCAGTTATTTTCTTCTTTTGAGAAATATTGATTCAAATTTACAAAGGACTGCATATGCGCGCTCCTGCTAAAGGTGTTCACACACTCATCCTGTAGCAGCACAACTTCAGTCACACTTGGTCATGAGGTAAAAACATAAATGACAGTTACGCCGCGTACACACAGCGAGCAACTTCGGTCGCCCAGTTGCCGGAAGTCCATTCATTCTCTATGAAGCTGAGCGATGTTCAGCGACCTGAGCAACTAGAAAACTGAGCGACCAAAATCGGCCGATAAATGTTGCCCACAGTTTAACTTTTTGGCCGACGTCGGCCGTAACAGCCAATCAGAATTCCGCGCTTCATATTTCTCCAACCGACACATAACCATTTCGTGAATAATTGTTCCGTAACCTAGCTAGCTACGTAGCCTAATATTGCCTATCAAACTAAGCTAGGCGAAATAGGGTTAACAGCGGTAACAGTGAATAATTTATATATTATCATTGTATAATTATCAGCGTCATAACATAACCTTAAAGGATATATGTGGCTTGTTTTACCAATATCACATTGATCCCAAACTACGTGTTGAGTTTTATAGCTAGGCTACATAAATCTATCTAGATAGATTGATAGATTTATGTATAAAACCGCCGGTACTTGCAATTACGTTCGAGAAATAAAAGGGTCTTGAATCGGTTTCGATGATGAAAGACGGTATAGCTTCTTTATTTGTATACAGTTCAGCATGATGTTGGTCAGCTTTCCAGTCTAACATGCCCTTAGCTACACTCCAAACTGGCCCAGCATTTACTGTAAAACCGAATAATAGATAGATAAAGATCGCCAGCTCGCAACGAAGATGGATATAGCCTATCGCTAGCTAGCGAGAACACATAATTATCAGTGTCATGACATAACTATAAAGAATAGGCTGCATCGCAAATACGTCTTTCTTATATGTAGGCTACCGCCGTTGTTTCTCTTCATCAAAAATTTGTAGCTGTACGAGCTGACTTGGATGACACAACGGGAAGCTCTTGCCCCGCCCCCAGCCTAGTAGACTTGACCGACCCAGCAACCAAGTTGCTCGCTGTGTGTACGCGGCGTTAGTGTCATTCTGAGCCACCGATCGCAAGAATAAATGGAATAAACCGCACGTGAAACAGTCTCTCATCACTCTTGACAGAAGCGCACAGTTGGGTAAGTATCCGATGACTATAAGTTTCTTATCCTATTTAACGTTAGTAAAACTAATTTTTAGTGTTCAATTTTATTAATTTAAGATGTATATAATGTTAACTAAACAGTTTATATTCTGGTTGTCTGTTGATATTCACAAAATTCTGAAAAAAACATTAACGTTATCTCTCTTTCAGAACTTGTCCTGATCTCCTGGTTCTGAGGTAAATTAACGGAAGCGACATCAGCTTATAGTTATCATAGCCAGCAGCCATACCACTATGCAATCTGCGCCTGCTGAATGGCTGAAGCTAAGCAGGTTGTGGGCTTGGTTAGTACTTGGATGGGAGACCTCTGGGGAAAACTAAGTTGCTGCTGGAAGTGGTGTTGGTGGGCCAGTAGGGGGCAGTCTTCCCTCTGGTCAAATAAACCCCAATGCCCCAGTGCAGTGATGGGGACACTGTGCTGTAGGAGATGCCGTCTTTCGGATGAGACGTTAAACCGAGGTCCTGACTCACTGTGGTCATTAAAGATCCCATGACACTTATCGTAAAGAGTAGGGGTTTCCCCGGTGTCCTGGCTAAACTCCCAACCCAGGCTCATTCAATCTGCCACCTAATCATCCCCCAGTTTAATTGGCTAAAAAAAATATTCTCTCCCTCTCCACCTCAGCTGATGTGTGGTGAGCATACTGGCGCAAAATGGCTGCCGTTGCATCACCCAGGTGGGTGCTACACATTGGTGGTGGTAGAGGCGAGTTTCCCCCTTATCATTGTAAAGCGCTTTGAGTATCTAGAAAGGCGCTATATAAATGCCATGCATTATTATTATTATTATTATAACATTAAGATGTATAAATTGCTAATAAAGTTAACGGTAAAGTGGCTATAAGGGTAACGTTAGTGGAATATAACGTTATTCCAAGACAACTATTCATTATCGTCACCACTAATTTCTTTAGTAGATCGGTTGTTACAGTCAGTGTCTAGCTCTAGGCTAACGCTACAAACGTAGCTATAGCTAACGTTAAGTTACTTTAACTCAACACGTTACAGGCTACAGTGACCTATCAAAGCTTGTGGATGTTTGCTAAGTTATATTATTGCTTACAAAGTTACTGGCTTTGTGGCGATTTTAGCTAACGTTACAGCTCGTCATCTCACGAAAACAAGCATAACGTTAGATAAGTCTTAAGGCTATTGTCAACCGTTAACCGCAAACTTGACAGGCTCGCGCAAGGCAGCAAAACAGCTACTTCATCTGTGCACATAAACACCATGCGCTTTGCTAACTCCGTGATAATGTAACTATGGCTAGCTATATAGTTACCTCGCCACGTATTGCATTTGCATTATCTGAAAAACAATGACAAAAGTTTATCGTAGCCAAAGTTAGCCTACTATTTGCAGCATACCTACGAGGCGAAGTAGCCGTCTGCCGTAGGCTACAGTAACGTTAGTCATTGAGGAAAAAAAAGTAGGTAGGCTACATTCGTTTACTTTATTAATTCACTTTATTTATTCCACTTATTTTCTAGAACGTCTTGGACTCTGAATTGACCGGTCACGTTTGCCATTCCCAGGTTGCGTAGCTAGTACTAGCTGGCCAGGGAGGCAGCGCATTAATTTAGAACTGTGATTACATTTGTGACCCGGATGACTGACCGGTTATACAGAATAACGACCAGTCATTGACCAATCAGAATCGAGTATTCACCCATACCATGGGATAAGGTAGTTTAACTAACGTTAGAAGATTCCTCCGGGATTAGCTAAGGGCCAATTCAGTACTTCACCACAGTTAGAGACATTTGGTCTCAATTTAACCTGAACATTTAATTCAATAGATGAAGTAGCTGTTTTGCTGCCTTGCGCGAGCCTGTCAAGTTTGCGGTTAACGGTTGACAATAGCCTTAAGACACTAGCTCGCCCATGATTTCACGAATACAAAGCCACGCACTCAGAAATCAACCGGCTAAAACCTAAAACAGTCCATTCCTTCGCCCAAACTGACTAAGAATCACACTCGCTAATTGACCGTTCGTTTATCAAAATGTCTTGCATTACTAAACTTAGCCGTCAATTCACTTCGTTTCACGGAGGCAAGTATGATGAGATGACAGAAGTAGACTCCGACTCATCATCCGCTCACTACTGCTGCCTACAGCTGGGAAGAAATCTGTCTAGAAAGCCCTCAGGCACGCATAGATTTTACCAGACCTCACTAACTTAGTGAGCAATGTAAATTTTAGGCCTACCATGTGCGAACTCGACAGTTGCCCATAGGCCTAACGTTAAGTTCAGCTAGCGACTTAGCTCCTTTAAATCCAAACTGCATATACTGATGCAACAAATTAAGCTCTATTTGACCTAAAATGACGTTAATGTGTTAGAAAACTAATTTAAAGTGTGTTGTTGCATAGCAATATAAATTACGAACTAATTTTGATTGAAATGCTATAGCTAGTGGGTATTTCCCCTACGCATGGGAATACCCCTGGGGTATGTCGACCCTCTCATCTAAAGGTTGACTAACAATGAACCAAAAACATATTCCTTACCTGACGCCAATATCACGGATTCCATCCTTGATTTTAGGGAACATACAGGGGTCGACATCTTCAGTGCTAGCTCTTGATTAACGTTATTAGCCAAAGATCCTACATCAGCTTCTTGGCCACGTAACCAAACGTCCGCTAGTAAAAGAAGCCTACAATTTCCCATCTTAATTTCGATTGCTGTTAATGTTATTTAAACAAAAAATGCATTTGCCTGACTACCCATCTCTCATAAAAGTTAAGGGACACAACCGAATTCAACATTTTATCAACCAATCTGAAGAAAAAATGTTATAGCACCGTAGCCTAGCGTCACAATTTTTTTTCCTGAAAACGCGCAACGGTTACTGCATCACATGACCATCCACAGCCTGCATGCCCGGCGCCTGCTCGCAAACGCTGCCACGCTGCTCATGAAGTGAGAAGGGTGTGCCTGCAATATGAAGTATCTGGCTATGGGGGGGCAACAGTGCCAAAATTCTGTCGTCTGCGAGTGCGAGTGCCAACGCGAATGCAACTGCGAGTGCCAGTGCAAGTGCTAGTGCGGATGAGTGACACGAGTAAACCTGCGAGTGAGATGTTGTGACCAATTAAAGCGCACAGTATAAGGCAATTGCATTCGCAGTCGCACTCACAGCGACAGAATTTTGCCACTGTTGGCCCCCCATATCTGGCTGCCGTGTGAAAAGCGGCAGCTGGCGACACCTCGTGTTTCGGAGGAGAAACATGACTAATAGGCTGCAGAGATCACAGCCACAATCGTGCTATTTGTCGCTACAATCCACCGAACTATAACTGCAATCATGCAGTTATAGTTCGGTGGATTGTAGCGACAAATAGCACGATTTGACATTCCCAATTTGGAGAAAAAAGTTAAAAGACAAAAACGAAACAAAAAAAACTACAATGTAACATAACCATCTAATCTAGTATTTACGCCATTAATGAATATTCAAAAAAAGAATTTACAAGTAGGCCTGTCTTACATTCCCAGTAGGCCTATAGCTACTGCGTTTCATGCATGTACCAGGCTAGCTACGTGTGGCCTACTTTTACAGTATCCTGTCCGTTCATATGATGGTTGACACAGTTTGAGGTAGTTTGATCGATCCTAGTTTATTTTGGAACGTACAGACACAACCATGAAGGAAATGTTGGAAATACTCCAGTGCAGCTAACAGTCCATCCACAGCTTGTAATTCCAGCTCTGCTGTCACATTTTATATTGACGGGAGCCTATAGTGGTATAGCCAAATTTTCCTTTTAAATGTAGCCTACATATACAATGTAAGTTGTTATAAAAGTAGCATTGCTGACCAGTTTCATCATATTGCATTTATGTTTGTTCCAATCACCTGAATTTGCTAATTAGCACAATAGGCTACTTCAGCCAGGAGATAGAACTAATTAGTGAAATCAGCTGGCTGGGTTCATGGGTGGAAGAGATGGCAGTACATTTACTTTCTGACCCCTGGATTTTACACCTCTGATTAAAAATAGGCTATATTAAACATACCTCTGTACAAGCATCCCTTTGAGCCAGTCATCTTTTTATATGACTCAATGGGACAAATAGTACGGTATCCTACACCGCACCGCCATTTAATAGAGTCCAAAAATAGTTACTACAACCATTGCATAACAAAGCTACCGATTGCGGCAGACACGATCTTTAACTGCGTAATTTTGCTACCTTTCCATATTGGAAACTGACGTCACAGAGAATATCACAAACATACAGAAACCAAAATGGTTGAAATGTTGAAAATGCTCCGGTAGCCTACAGCTCAAACTTAAATCTTAAATCCAGGAAAGCTCTACCTTAAATCTTATATCAAACTTCAACTCTTGAAAATCTTCAATCTTAAAATTAAGCAAGTTTCCACGTTAGCCTCTTGAACTTGCTTCCCTTCCCTTCCCTTGCAATCAACAGAAAGATCCACAAAAATGCAACAAAAAAAAGTTGCATAGTGTTTGATAAAATAAAAAATAAAAACCTTCAGTAATTGCAGTAATACACAGTCAAACGGAGTTAAAAATAGAAAATATAAATTCAGAGCCTTACAGCTTCTAATTCTAGTTCTGCTGTCAATCGACCCATAATTATCTCATACATAATTAGCTATTTCGGCCAATGGTTGGTCTTTTCTCAATTTATGCACGAATACAACAGAACTATATTTACACTGTTACACATGGTTGACAATAGATATTGCGAAAAAGGACAAGGTGTCAAAAAAGCATGCAACTAACTTGCTACGGAAATCTTAGAACATTAATATTCTGTTGCATCAATTACATGTTAATAGTAATTGACTCATTGTAATTTCATCCTTTTAACAATAGGCCTACCCATAATTCTGAATTATTTTCTGATCTGTGTCAGTGATACACACCTAGAAAATACAAAAAAGCTATATCTAGAAGATATGAAGTCATTATAATGTTATTTTTCAATGTCCCTTAAATGAGCAAAAACACAATCAACACAGGCCTGTCTGGCACACTGTCAAACTGTAACATGATGCTTCAATCTCTCTCTCTTCCAGAACTTGACTCTGCTCACCAGAGCCCCAAATACATTTCTGTAGCCCCAACCCATCTGAGCCACCATTTTATCACCCTTTACTCAAGTAAGTGAAGGCCACATACAGCCTCAGTGCAAAAACACAATCAACACAGGCCTGTTTGGCACACTGTCACGACTGGACATACACACACTGTAACATGATGCTCTCTCTCTCTCAGAACGTGACCGTGCTCACCAGAGCCCTCTGAGCCACCTTTTTATCACCCTTTACGCAAGTAAGTGAAGGCCACATACAGCCTCAGTGCAAAAACACAATCAACACAGGCCTGTTTGGCACACTGTCACGACTGGACATACACACACTGAAACATGATGCTCTCTCTCTCTCAGAACGTGACCGTGCTCACCAGAGCCCTCTGAGCCACCTTTTTATCACCCTTTACGCAAGTAAGTGAAGGCCACATACAGCCTCAGAGCAAAAACACAATCAACACAGGCCTGTTTGGCACACTGTCACGACTGGACATACACACACTGAAACATGATGCTCTCTCTCTCTCAGAACGTGACCGTGCTCACCAGAGCCCTCTGAGCCACCTTTTTATCACCCTTTACGCAAGTAAGTGAAGGCCACATACAGCCTCAGTGCAAAAACACAATCAACACAGGCCTGTTTGGCACACTGTCACGACTGGACATACACACACTGTAACATGATGCTCTCTCTCTCAGAACGTGACCGTGCTCACCAGAGCCCTCTGAGCCACCATTTTATCACGCTTTACTCAAGTAAGTGAAGGCCACATACAGCCTCAGTGCAAAAACACAATTAACACAGGCCTGTTTGGCACACTGTCACGACTGGACATACACACACTGTAACATGATGCTCTCTCTCTCTCAGAACGTGACCGTGCTCACCAGAGCCCTCTGAGCCACCTTTTTATCACCCTTTACGCAAGTAAGTGAAGGCCACATACAGCCTCAGAGCAAAAACACAATCAACACAGGCCTGTTTGGCACACTGTCACGACTGGACATACACACACTGAAACATGATGCTCTCTCTCTCTCAGAACGTGACCGTGCTCACCAGAGCCCTCTGAGCCACCTTTTTATCACCCTTTACGCAAGTAAGTGAAGGCCACATACAGCCTCAGTGCAAAAACACAATCAACACAGGCCTGTTTGGCACACTGTCACGACTGGACATACACACACTGTAACATGATGCTCTCTCTCTCTCAAAACGTGACCGTGCTCACCAGAGCCCTCTGAGCCACCTTTTTATCACCCTTTACGCAAGTAAGTGAAGGCCACATACAGCCTCAGTGCAAAAACACAATCAACACAGGCCTGTTTGGCACACTGTCACGACTGGACATAAACACACTGTAACATGATGCTCTCTCTCTCTCAGAACGTGACCGTGCTCACCAGAGCCCTCTGAGCCACCTTTTTATCACCCTTTACGCAAGTAAGTGAAGGCATACAGCCTCAGTGCAAAAACACAATTAACACAGGCCTGTTTGGCACACTGTCACGACTGGACATACACACACTGTAACATGATGCTCTCTCTCTCTCAGAACGTGACCGTGCTCACCAGAGCCCTCTGAGCCACCTTTTTATCACCCTTTACGTAAGTAAGTGAAGGCCACATACAGCCTCAGTGCAAAAACACAATTAACACAGGCCTGTTTGGCACACTGTCACGACTGGACATACACACACTGTAACATGATGCTCTCTCTCTCTCAGAACGTGACCGTGCTCACCAGAGCCCTCTGAGCCACCTTTTTATCACCCTTTACGCAAGTAAGTGAAGGCCACATACAGCCTCAGTGCAAAAACACAATCAACACAGGCCTGTTTGGCACACTGTCACGACTGGACATAAACACACTGTAACATGATGCTCTCTCTCTCTCAGAACGTGACCGTGCTCACCAGAGCCCTCTGAGCCACCTTTTTATCACCCTTTACGCAAGTAAGTGAAGGCCACATACAGCCTCAGTGCAAAAACACAATTAACACAGGCCTGTTTGGCACACTGTCACGACTGGACATACACACACTGTAACATGATGCTCTCTCTCTCTCAGAACGTGACCGTGCTCACCAGAGCCCTGACTCATCCCTTCTACCCCAACCTGACCACGCTCTTCCATTTCTAGAGTAAGTGAAGTCACCATACACAATAAATAATATGAACCATACCAAACAAAAATGTCAAATTTCGGTGCAACCAATTAGGGGGTCTATGCGTCTCTCCTCGCTCTCTTTACTGTAGGTGGGGTCTATGCGTCTCTCCTCACTCTATTTGCTGTAGGTGGTGTCTATGCGTCTCTCCTCACTCTCTTTGCTGTAAATAGTGTCTATGCGTCTCTCCTCACTCTCTTTGCTGTAGGTGGTGTCTATGCGTCTCTCCTCACTCTCTTTGCTGTAAATAGTGTCTATGCGTCTCTCCTCACTCTCTTTGCTGTAAAATAGTGTCAATGCGTCTCTCCTCACTCTCTTTGCTGTAAATAATGTTTATGCGTCTCTCCTCACTCTCTTTGCAGTAGTTGCCGTCTACGCGTCTCTCCTCACTCTCTATGGTGTAGGTGGTGTCTATGCGTCTCTCCTCACGTCTCTCCTCACTCTCTATGGTGTAGGTGGTGTCTATGCGTCTCTCCTCACTCTCTTTGCTGTAGGTGGGGTGTATGCGTCTCTCCTCACTCTCTTTGCTGTAGGTGGTGTCTATGTATCACTCTCACTCTCTTTGCTGTAAATAGTGTCTATGCGTCTCTCCTCACTCTCTTTGCTATAGTTGCCATGTATGCGTCTCTCCTCGCTCTCTTTGCTGTAGGGGGTCTATGCGTCTCTCCTCGCTCTCTTTGCTGTAGGTGGGGTCTATGCGTCTCTCCTCACTCTCTTTGCTGTAGGTGGTGTTGCGTCTCTCCTCACTCTCTTTGCTGTAAATAGTGTCTATGCGTCTCTCCTCACTCTCTTTGCATTAGTTGCCGTCTACGCGTCTCTCCTCACTCTCTATGGTGTAGGTGGTGTCTATGCGTCTCTCCTCACGTCTCTCCTCACTCTCTATGGTGTAGGTGGTGTCTATGCGTCTCTCCTCACTCTCTTTGCTATAGTTGGTCTATGCGTCTCTCCTCACTCTCTTTGCTGTAGGTGGGGTCTATTCTCTCCTCACTCTCTTTGCTGTAGGTGGGGTCTATGCGTGTCTCTTCATTCTCTTTGCTGTAGGTGGTGTCTATGCATCTCTCCTCACTCTCTTTGCTATAGTTGCCATGTATGTGTCTCTCCTCACTCTCTTTGCTGTAGGTGGGGTCTATTCTCTCCTCACTCTCTTTGCTGTAGGTGGGGTCTATGCGTGTCTTTTCATTCTCTTTGCTGTAGGTGGTGTCTATGCATCTCTCCTCACTCTCTTTGCTATAGTTGCCATGTATGCGTCTCTCCTCACTCTCTTTGCTGTAGGTGGTGTCTATTCGTCTCTCCTCACTCTCTTTGCTGTAAATAGTGTCTATTCGTCTCTCCTCACTCTCTTTGCTGTAAATAGTGTCTATGCGTCTCTCCTCACTCACTTTGCTGTAGGTGGGGTCTATGTGTCTCTCCTCACTCTATTTGCTGTAGGTGGTGTCTATGTGTCTCTCCTCACTCTCTTTGCTGTAAATAGTGTCTATGCGTCTCTCCTCACTCTCTTTGCTATAGTTGCCATGTATGCGTCTCTCCTCACTCTCTTTGCTGTAGGTGGTGTCTATTCGTCTCTCCTCACTCTCTTTGCTGTAAATAGTGTCTATGCGTCTCTCCTCACTCACTTTGCTGTAGGTGGGGTCTATGTGTCTCTCCTCACTCTATTTGCTGTAGGTGGTGTCTACGCGTCTCTCCTCACTCTCTCTGGTGTAGTTGGTGTCTATGCGTCTCTCCTCACTCTCTTTGCTGTAAATAGTGTCTATGCGTCTCACCTCACTCTCTTTGCTGTAGGTGGTGTCTATGCGTCTCTCCTCACTCTCTTTTCTGTAGGTGGGGTCTATGCGTCTCTCCTCATTCTCTTTGTTGTAGGTGGGGTCTATGCGAATCTCCCTCACTCTCTTTGCTGTAAATAGTATCTATGCGTCTCTCCTCACTCTCTTTGCTATAGTTGCCATGTATGCGTCTCTCCTCGCTCTCTTTGCTATAGTTGCCATGTATGCGTCTCTCCTCGCTCTCTTTGCTGTAGGGGGTCTATGCGTCTCTCCTCACTCACTTTGCTGTAGGTGGTGTCTATGCGTCTCTCCTCACTCTCTTTGCTGTAAATAGTGTCTATGCGTCTCTCCTCACTCTCTTTGCTATAGTTGCCATGTATGCGTCTCTCCTCGCTCTCTTTGCTGTAGGGGGTCTATGCGTCTCTCCTCACTCTCTTTGCTGTAGGTGGTGTCTATTCGTCTCTCCTCACTCTCTTTGCTGTAAATAGTGTCTATGCGTCTCTCCTCCCTCTCTTTGCTGTAGGTGGTGTCTATTCGTCTCTCCTCACTCTCTTTGCTGTAGGTGGTGTCTATGCGTCTCTCCTCACTCTCTTTGCTGTAGGCGGGGTCTATGCGTCTCTCCTCACTCTCTTTGCTGTAAATAGTGTCTATGCGTCTCTCCTCACTCTCTTTGCTATAGTTGCCATGTATGCGTCTCTCCTCACTCTCTTTTCTGTAGGTGGGGTCTATGCGTCTCTCCTCAATCTCTTTGCAATAGTTTCCGTCTACGCGTCTCTCCTCACTCTCTTTGCTGTAAATAGTGTCTATACGTCTCTCCTCACTCTCTTTGCTGTAAATAGTGTCTATGCGTCTCTCCTCACTCACTTTGCTGTAGGTGGTGTCTATGTATCACTCTCACTCTCTTTGCTGTAAATAGTGTCTATGCGTCTCTCCTCACTCTCTTTGCTATAGTTGCCATGTATGCGTCTCTCCTCGCTCTCTTTGCTGTAGGGGGTCTATGCGTCTCTCCTCACTCTCTTTGCTGTAGGTGGTGTCTATGCGTCTCTCCTCACTCTCTTTTCTGTAGGTGGTGTCTATGCGTCTCTCCTCACTCTCTTTGCTGTAGGTGGTGTCTATTCGTCTCTCCTCACTCTCTTTGCTGTAGGTGGTGTCTATTCGTCTCTCCTCACTCTATTTGCTGTAAATAGTGTCTATGCGTCTCTCCTCACTCACTTTGCTGTAGGTGGGGTCTATGTGTCTCTCCTCATTCTCTTTGTTGTAGGTGGTGTCTATGCGTCTCTCCTCACTCTCTCTGGTGTAGTTGGTGTCTATGCGTCTCTCCTCACTCTCTTTGCTGTAAATAGTGTCTATGCGTCTCTCCTCACTCTCTTTTCTGTAGGTGGGGTCTATGCGTCTCTCCTCATTCTCTTTGTTGTAGGTGGGGTCTATGCGAATCTCCCTCACTCTCTTTGCTGTAAATAGTATCTATGCGTCTCTCCTCACTCTCTTTGCTATAGTTGCCATGTATGCGTCTCTCCTCGCTCTCTTTGCTATAGTTGCCATGTATGCGTCTCTCCTCGCTCTCTTTGCTGTAGGGGGTCTATGCGTCTCTCCTCACTCTCTTTGCTGTAAATAGTGTCTATGCGTCTCTCCTCACTCTCTTTGCTGTAAATAGTGTCTATGCGTCTCTCCTCACTCTCTTTGCAATAGTTGCCGTCTATGCGTCTCTCCTCATTCTCTTTGTTGTAGGTGGTGTCTATGCGTCTCTCCTCACTCTCTTTTCTGTAGGTGGTGTCTATGCGTCTCTCCTCACTCTCTTTGCTGTAGGTGGTGTCTATTCGTCTCTCCTCACTCTCTTTGCTGTAGGTGGTGTCTATTCGTCTCTCCTCACTCTCTTTGCTGTAAATAGTGTCTATGCGTCTCTCCTCACTCTCTTTGCAATAGTTGCCGTCTATGCGTCTCTCCTCATTCTCTTTGTTGTAGGTGGTGTCTATGCGTCTCTCCTCACTCTCTTTTCTGTAGGTGGGGTCTATGCGTCTCTCCTCAATCTCTTTGCAATAGTTTCCGTCTACGCGTCTCTCCTCACTCTCTTTGCTGTAAATAGTGTCTATGCGTCTCTCCTCACTCTCTTTGCTGTAAATAGTGTCTATGCGTCTCTCCTCACTCACTTTGCTGTAGGTGGTGTCTATGTATCACTCTCACTCTCTTTGCTGTAAATAGTGTCTATGCGTCTCTCCTCACTCTCTTTGCTATAGTTGCCATGTATGCGTCTCTCCTCGCTCTCTTTGCTGTAGGGGGTCTATGCGTCTCTCCTCACTCTCTTTGCTGTAAATAGTGTCTATGCGTCTCTCCTCCCTCTCTTTGCTGTAGGTGGTGTCTATTCGTCTCTCCTCACTCTCTTTGCTGTAGGTGGTGTCTATGCGTCTCTCCTCACTCTCTTTGCTATAGTTGCCATGTATGCGTCTCTCCTCGCTCTCTTTGCTGTAGGTGGGGTCTATGCGTCTCTCCTCACTCTCTTTGCTGTAAATAGTGTCTATGCGTCTCTCCTCACTCTCTTTGCTGTAAATAGTGTCTATGCGTCTCTCCTCACTCACTTTGCTGTAGGTGGTGTCTATGTATCACTCTCACTCTCTTTGCTGTAAATAGTGTCTATGCGTCTCTCCTCACTCTCTTTGCTATAGTTGCCATGTATGCGTCTCTCCTCGCTCTCTTTGCTGTAGGGGGTCTATGCGTCTCTCCTCACTCTCTTTGCTGTAAATAGTGTCTATGCGTCTCTCCTCCCTCTCTTTGCTGTAGGTGGTGTCTATTCGTCTCTCCTCACTCTCTTTGCTGTAGGTGGTGTCTATGCGTCTCTCCTCACTCTCTTTGCTATAGTTGCCATGTATGCGTCTCTCCTCGCTCTCTTTGCTGTAGGTGGGGTCTATGCGTCTCTCCTCACTCACTTTGCTGTAGGTGGTGTCTATGCGTCTCTCCTCACTCTATTTGCTGTAGGTGGTGTCTATGCGTCTCTCCTCACTCTCTTTGCTGTAGGTGGTGTCTATGTGTCTCTCCTCACTCTCTTTGCTGTAGGTGGTGTCTATGCGTCTCTCCTCACTCTCTTTGCTGTAAATAGTGTCTATGCGTCTCTCCTCACTCTCTTTGCTATAGTTGCCATGTATGCGTCTCTCCTCGCTCTCTTTGCTGTAGGGGCTATGCGTCTCTCCTCACTCTCTTTGCTGTAGGTGGTGTCTATTCGTCTCTCCTCACTCTCTTTGCTGTAAATAGTGTCTATGCGTCTCTCCTCCCTCTCTTTGCTGTAGGTGGTGTCTATTCGTCTCTCCTCACTCTCTTTGCTGTAGGTGGTGTCTATGCGTCTCTCCTCACTCTCTTTGCTGTAGGCGGGGTCTATGCGTCTCTCCTCACTCTCTTTGCTGTAAATAGTGTCTATGCGTCTCTCCTCACTCTCTTTGCTATAGTTGCCATGTATGCGTCTCTCCTCGCTCTCTTTGCTGTAGGTGGGGTCTATGCGTCTCTCCTCACTCTCTTTGCTGTAGGTGGTGTCTATGTGTCTCTCCTCACTCTGCTGTAAATAATGTTTATGCGTCTCTCCTCACTCTCTTTGCAATAGTTGCCGTCTACGCGTCTCTCCTCACTCTCTCTGGTGTAGGTGGTGTCTATGCGTCTCTCCTCACTCTCTTTGCTGTAAATAGTGTCTATGCGTCTCTCCTCCCTCTCTTTGCTGTAGGTGGTGTCTATTCGTCTCTCCTCACTCTCTTTGCTGTAGGTGGTGTCTATGCGACTCTCCTCACTCTCTTTGCTGTAGGCGGGGTCTATGCGTCTCTCCTCACTCTCTTTGCTGTAAATAGTGTCTATGCGTCTCTCCTCACTCTCTTTCCTATAGTTGCCATGTATGCGTCTCTCCTCGCTCTCTTTGCTGTAGGTGGGGTCTATGCGTCTCTCCTCACTCTCTTTGCTGTAGGTGGTGTCTATGTGTCTCTCCTCACTCACTTTGCTGTAGATGGTGTCTATGTGTCTCTCCTCACTCTGCTGTAAATAATGTTTATGCGTCTCTCCTCACTCTCTTTACAATAGTTGCCGTCTACGCGTCTCTCCTCACTCTCTCTGGTGTAGGTGGTGTCTATGCGTCTCTCCTCACTCTCTTTGCTGTAAATAGTGTCTATGCGTCTCTCCTCACTGTCTTTGCTGTAGGTGGTGTCTATGCGTCTCTCCTCACTCTCTTTGCTGTAAATAGTGTCTATGCGTCTCTCCTCACTCTCTTTGCTGTAAATAGTGTCTATGCGTCTCTCCCACTCTCTTTGCTGTAGGTGGTGTCTATGCGTCTCTCCTCACTCTCTTTTCTGTAGGTGGGGTCTATGCGTCTCTCCTCATTCTCTTTGTTGTAGGTGGGGTCTATGCGTCTCTCCTCACTCTCTTTGCTGTAAATAGTGTCTATGCGTCTCTCTTCACTCTCTTTGCTGTAAATAGTGTCTATGCGTCTCTCCTCACTCTCTTTGCTGTAAATAGTGTCTATGCGTCTCTCCTCACTCTCTTTGCTGTAAATAGTGTCTATGCGTCTCTCCTCACTCACTTTGCTGTAGGTGGTGTCTATGTATCACTCTCACTCTCTTTGCTGTAGGGGGTCTATGCGTCTCTCCTCACTCTCTTTGCTGTAAATAGTGTCTATGCGTCTCTCCTCCCTCTCTTTGCTGTAGGTGGTGTCTATTCGTCTCTCCTCACTCTCTTTGCTGTAGGTGGTGTCTATGCGTCTCTCCTCACTCTCTTTGCTATAGTGCGTGCGGACCCCAACCCAAAAGTGCGTGCGGACCCCAACCCAAAAGTGCGTGCGGACCCCAACCCAAAAGTGCGTGCGGACCCCAACCCAAAAGTGCGTGCGGACCCCAACCCAAAAGTGCGTGCGGACCCCAACCCAAAAGTGCGTGCGGACCCCAACCCAAAAGTGCGTGCGGACCCCAACCCAAAAGTGCGTGCGGACCCCAACCCAAAAGTGCGTGCGGACCCCAACCCAAAAGTGCGTGCGGACCCCAACCCAAAAGTGCGTGCGGACCCCAACCCAAAAGTGCGTGCGGACCCCAACCCAAAAGTGCGTGCGGACCCCAACCCAAAAGTGCGTGCGGACCCCAACCCAAAAGTGCGTGCGGACCCCAACCCAAAAGTGCGTGCGGACCCCAACCCAAAAGTGCGTGCGGACCCCAACCCAAAAGTGCGTGCGGACCCCAACCCAAAAGTGCGTGCGGACCCCAACCCAAAAGTGCGTGCGGACCCCAACCCAAAAGTGCGTGCGGACCCCAACCCAAAAGTGCGTGCGGACCCCAACCCAAAAGTGCGTGCGGACCCCAACCCAAAAGTGCGTGCGGACCCCAACCCAAAAGTGCGTGCGGACCCCAACCCAAAAGTGCGTGCGGACCCCAACCCAAAAGTGCGTGCGGACCCCAACCCAAAAGTGCGTGCGGACCCCAACCCAAAAGTGCGTGCGGACCCCAACCCAAAAGTGCGTGCGGACCCCAACCCAAAAGTGCGTGCGGACCCCAACCCAAAAGTGCGTGCGGACCCCAACCCAAAAGTGCGTGCGGACCCCAACCCGTTAAAATGGCACCATCTTGTGGTCAAAATGTCGTAGTACTGTTATATACAAGGATATGAGATGGCCAAGTTCAAACTCTAATTAAACTTCATGGGGGGATTTAACCATCACCATTTTCACTGTTTATATTTATAAATATATGAAGAAATAATAATCCAAGTCACAGCTTCTCATGTGTTTTCCCGCATAATTTATGCTAACAGATATTGGTGATTTTAAACATGTTTCAACCTCTCTTTTTCACTCCAGCTTTTCTGCAGCAATTGTGGCCCCGGTTTATCTGTGTGCAAACCCAGTGCGTACGTTCTGAAGTGTGCCGGTGTCCCAGGTGCAGTGGTATGTATATTTTTATGTCTCAGACTCAGGTCCCAGGGCCTCGTTGTCACGACTTTGGCCTGGTTCATATCTCAACACTTGTGAATTGTAGTATCAGAATCCATGTCAAGAACTAGGCCCGTTACAGGTGTCGAGAATTTACGGCAGATACAAGTCTTAAGGCCTCAGAGTGCGACCAGCAGCTGCAACAAGCCTTAAGACCGTCTGGAATCTGCCCTGGGTGGATCCATGACCCAAAACCTCTGAAATCTGTGCCGTCCTAGGCTCATAATTGGTGAAATTGTGGCCACATGGCCAATAAAACTAACCGTTTGGTAAATAATGAAGAAATTCAAAGACAAAGCAAATGATAACGAGCCAAACCTGCATTGTGTTAAGGAAAAAATTTAACTTGCGTTCAATTACCTAATTAGGAGCCTAATCACCTGAGTTGTTACTTCTTCTTTGTAATTGTTTGCAATATAACACAATGAGCATAATGAACATGGGTTTTTTTTCTTCTTCATGGCATGCATAGCTATTGCTAACATAACGTGGCTTAAGAGAGTAAAGATTTTAAAGTGTTCTCTCTATACAATAAAAACACCTAATTAAGAAAAAATAACAGCTTGTTAAAATTCTGGTATTGCAATTGTGGTTGGAACGAAAACCAGCATACACAGGGGTACTCCAGGACCAGGGTTGGGAACCACTGATATAGAGGATACAAGAGTTTGGCAATCTCAACAAGCCTGCCAAGTTTGGTGATTCTAGGCCAAACCAGCTCATGGGAATTTTAGGTGAAAGGGGAGAAAAAAAGAAAAAAAAAGAATCTGAACAAAAACAATAGGGTACCAGCAGCTACGTCCCCTAATAAACAAGCAAACTGCTGGCTATTAGCTTTGCAGCTGCAATTACTGGGATTATTATAAATTGCTGTGTAGCATTCTCTGTGTGGTCTTTTCAGCAGGTGATCTGTTCGGTAGTGCAGCATCGTGTCATATGACTCTATAAGATCTGTTTTGAGTTTGAGAGAGAGCATGTCTCTGACAGGAATTGTATCTCATTGAAACTAGAGCAAGAGAACAAGATCTATGCAGATGCAGTCAGTAAATGTGGGCCATAGACTATATCTACTGCTGTCTTTCCTTACCAGCTCTGCTGATTAAATTATACTGAGTCAGCTCGGAGTCCATCCACAGGACTCGGACCAGTTTTTTTAAACGGACTTATCTTGCTGCAGACCTTCTCCAGTTGAGTAACAGAATCAGCAATAGCAGCAGAGTGTCTAGTTTTTGGTGTCAGAGCTAGTATTCATATCAAAGAATATGGCCATGCTTGGCACAAAATGGTGACGTTATCTGTAGTGCCACCTTTTCCAGGAGAGACGGATACCATCTAGGCGCCGGTGTGGTAGTGTTAGCTTTCACAGTGCGGGAGGCATGTCCACTCTACTGGACATGTACAGGCCTGCTACACATTTGTCTAGTACGACATTTCTATTTCTTCAGTGTGTGAAGCATCTCTGTCAGCTCTTGCAGTTGTAAATCTGAGTCTCAGTGTGACTATGAATACATAACCAATGCCTTTTTCTGCCTGAAATATTATAGTGCAATGTGAGTGTGTGTATACATCACGTTCTGTACAGTTATTTGTAGTGTAATTGACCCCTGGTTCTGCGTAGGGTAACAAGATCTGAGAATGGCTGGTAGCTCACAGAACATAGCTAGCTATAGCTCAGCCCGCTCCCTACACATTAACATCTCACACTTTTCTGACCAGACGTCTTCTACTCTTACTCTGAAAAAATACCATGCACTGTGTGCATCACAAGACTCCAAAAATGCATCCTCCTTTCCTCCACTACCACCTCCTCTCCTCCGGCCCCAGAAGCCGATCTTTGTGTCCTAATCTAATATTGCTGATTACATATTAATGGTTACATATTAATTAAATGACGCAAACCGCAATGTCAGGTACACTTTATGCTGTACGTGCAACTACTTGTACTTTTGCATACTTCCGGGTAGGAGATGAGTGGAGGTGAGGAGCGAGGAATATTGGGACTCACCCTCTGTGGTGCTAGCTGCTGGCAGCTACCCCATTGTTGATTTTCAACAATGCATTTGTCTGTGTGATTCTGCATTTGTGAATGCACCCTGGTTTGCTCCTGCTCACGTCAACCAATCACATGCACACACTGGCTGTGTCACATGCACATTGTGTGTAACATGTTTTGTGGTCTTCCTCAGTGAGGAGGGAATGAGAGTGGATTTTGTAGTAGTAAATTGGATAATTGCGGAACGGGATTGAATGATTGAATGAGTGGTTGGTACTCATGGGGGAATTGATTGATTGAAGTGGGGACGCAAGGGGCTGGGTTTCCTGAGGGAATAAATGGAACGCACCTGGAGTGAAAGGGGAGAATTGACGGAGGGTGAGCGAGAGAGCTCCCGAAATGTTTGACAGTGTATTTTCTTTTCGTTTGGTTTAAGTTTGGTTAGCTTTTATTTCTGTGCGAATGTGTTGTGTTGTGTGTACGGTGGCGTACTGCAGAGCCGGTCAGTGCGACGGAGCCAGTGGAACCGGGGATATTGTGATGAGCTTTTGCTGGGGGAAACGACTTCCCCCTAGACTGTAAAGAATGTGTTTGCGCCGTACTTGAGCACAGCGTGCATGGATCCCAGACCGGTGTGAGCGGGGAACTGAGTGGCAGGGGGCGTGTAGACTTTGGTGGAAGGCATATTTTTCATATATTTATAAACAACGTGGTCTCACGCGGACTCGTCACATAGCGACGCTTCTGCCCAAGCGTCGCTATGTGACGCCAAAGGTAGCCTTTTGCGTCGTATATTGACGCAGCCTTTTGCGTCGTATATTGACGATTGTGGCCACATAATTTGTCTTTGGTTGTGGCACTTTGATATTATGCTTTTTTATTTTTATTTTTTCTTCATCTGGTAGAGAGTTACGTGAACTCTTGTGGTCGGGCTCGCCCACTATCTTAACAGTTCGGGCATGAGCCCGAGTTACATGAACTCCTGTGAGGTTATGTTTAGGGGTTGGGGATGGGGTACGGGAATCACGAAATCAGAAAGATCTCCGCGCACACGGCGAAGACTGAGCGGGCATGCTCGCAGTCGGTTATCACGAGCAAAGCCTTCGCCATAGTAGGATTCGTAAATTCGAGACGAGTGCGTCAAATAATGACGCAAAAGGCCTCCTTCTGCGTCTAAAGGATGACGCCGTAGGAGCTGCCCAAGCGTCGCTATGTGACGACTTGGGAGTGAGACCAGGCTGTTATAAATATGCACAGTGAAAATGGTGACGTTAAATCCCCCCATGAAGTTTAATTAGAGTTTGAAGTTGGCCATCTCATAGCCTTGTATATAACAGTACTACCACGTTTTGACCACAAGATGGTGCCATTTTAACATAGTTGAAATGGCACCATCTAGTGGTCAAAATGTGGTAGTGCTATATGTGATATACATCTCATATCCTTGTATTTCACATAGTACTACCACATTTTGACCACAAGATGGTGCTAATTCAACTATCTGTTAAAATGGCACCATCTTGTGGTCAAAATGTGGTAGTACTGTTATATACAAGGATATGAGATGGCCAACTTCAAACTCTAATTAAACTTCATGGGGGGATTTAACCATCACCATTTTCACTGTGCATATTTATAAATATATGAAGAAATAATAATCCAAGTCACAGCTTCTCATGTGTTTTCCCGCATAATTTATGCTAACAGATATTGATGATTTTAAACATGTTTCAACCTCTCTTTTTCACTCCAGCTTTTCTGCAGCCCCGCAAGCAATTGTGGCCCCGATTTATCTGTGTGCAAACCCAGTGCGAACCCCAACCCAAAAGTGCGAACCCCAACCCAAAAGTGCGTGCGGACCCCAACCCAAAAGTGCGTGCGGACCCCAACCCAAAAGTGCGTGCGGACCCCAACCCAAAAGTGCGTGCGGACCCCAACCCAAAAGTGCGTGCGGACCCCAACCCAAAAGTGCGTGCGGACCCCAACCCAAAAGTGCGTGCGGACCCCAACCCAAAAGTGCGTGCGGACCCCAACCCAAAAGTGCGTGCGGACCCCAACCCAAAAGTGCGTGCGGACCCCAACCCAAAAGTGCGTGCGGACCCCAACCCAAAAGTGCGTGCGGACCCCAACCCAAAAGTGCGTGCGGACCCCAACCCAAAAGTGCGTGCGGACCCCAACCCAAAAGTGCGTGCGGACCCCAACCCAAAAGTGCGTGCGGACCCCAACCCAAAAGTGCGTGCGGACCCCAACCCAAAAGTGCGTGCGGACCCCAACCCAAAAGTGCGTGCGGACCCCAACCCAAAAGTGCGTGCGGACCCCAACCCAAAAGTGCGTGCGGACCCCAACCCGTTAAAATGGCACCATCTTGTGGTCAAAATGTGGTAGTACTGTTATATACAAGGATATGAGATGGCCAACTTCAAACTCTAATTAAACTTCATGGGGGGATTTAACCATCACCATTTTCACTGTTTATATTTATAAATATATGAAGAAATAATAATCCAAGTCACAGCTTCTCATGTGTTTTCCCGCATAATTTATGCTAACAGATATTGGTGATTTTAAACATGTTTCAACCTCTCTTTTTCACTCCAGCTTTTCTGCAGCAATTGTGGCCCCGGTTTATCTGTGTGCAAACCCAGTGCGTACGTTCTGAAGTGTGCCGGTGTCCCAGGTGCAGTGGTATGTATATTTTTATGTCTCAGACTCAGGTCCCAGGGCCTCGTTGTCACGACTTTGGCCTGGTTCATATCTCAACACTTGTGAATTGTAGTATCAGAATCCATGTCAAGAACTAGGCCCGTTACAGGTGTCGAGAATTTACGGCAGATACAAGTCTTAAGGCCTCAGAGTGCGACCAGCAGCTGCAACAAGCCTTAAGACCGTCTGGAATCTGCCCTGGGTGGATCCATGACCCAAAACCTCTGAAATCTGTGCCGTCCTAGGCTCATAATTGGTGAAATTGTGGCCACATGGCCAATAAAACTAACCGTTTGGTAAATAATGAAGAAATTCAAAGACAAAGCAAATGATAACGAGCCAAACCTGCATTGTGTTAAGGAAAAAATTTAACTTGCGTTCAATTACCTAATTAGGAGCCTAATCACCTGAGTTGTTACTTCTTCTTTGTAATTGTTTGCAATATAACACAATGAGCATAATGAACATGGGTTTTTTTTCTTCTTCATGGCATGCATAGCTATTGCTAACATAACGTGGCTTAAGAGAGTAAAGATTTTAAAGTGTTCTCTCTATACAATAAAAACACCTAATTAAGAAAAAATAACAGCTTGTTAAAATTCTGGTATTGCAATTGTGGTTGGAACGAAAACCAGCATACACAGGGGTACTCCAGGACCAGGGTTGGGAACCACTGATATAGAGGATACAAGAGTTTGGCAATCTCAACAAGCCTGCCAAGTTTGGTGATTCTAGGCCAAACCAGCTCATGGGAATTTTAGGTGAAAGGGGAGAAAAAAAGAAAAAAAAAGAATCTGAACAAAAACAATAGGGTACCAGCAGCTACGTCCCCTAATAAACAAGCAAACTGCTGGCTATTAGCTTTGCAGCTGCAATTACTGGGATTATTATAAATTGCTGTGTAGCATTCTCTGTGTGGTCTTTTCAGCAGGTGATCTGTTCGGTAGTGCAGCATCGTGTCATATGACTCTATAAGATCTGTTTTGAGTTTGAGAGAGAGCATGTCTCTGACAGGAATTGTATCTCATTGAAACTAGAGCAAGAGAACAAGATCTATGCAGATGCAGTCAGTAAATGTGGGCCATAGACTATATCTACTGCTGTCTTTCCTTACCAGCTCTGCTGATTAAATTATACTGAGTCAGCTCGGAGTCCATCCACAGGACTCGGACCAGTTTTTTTAAACGGACTTATCTTGCTGCAGACCTTCTCCAGTTGAGTAACAGAATCAGCAATAGCAGCAGAGTGTCTAGTTTTTGGTGTCAGAGCTAGTATTCATATCAAAGAATATGGCCATGCTTGGCACAAAATGGTGACGTTATCTGTAGTGCCACCTTTTCCAGGAGAGACGGATACCATCTAGGCGCCGGTGTGGTAGTGTTAGCTTTCACAGTGCGGGAGGCATGTCCACTCTACTGGACATGTACAGGCCTGCTACACATTTGTCTAGTACGACATTTCTATTTCTTCAGTGTGTGAAGCATCTCTGTCAGCTCTTGCAGTTGTAAATCTGAGTCTCAGTGTGACTATGAATACATAACCAATGCCTTTTTCTGCCTGAAATATTATAGTGCAATGTGAGTGTGTGTATACATCACGTTCTGTACAGTTATTTGTAGTGTAATTGACCCCTGGTTCTGCGTAGGGTAACAAGATCTGAGAATGGCTGGTAGCTCACAGAACATAGCTAGCTATAGCTCAGCCCGCTCCCTACACATTAACATCTCACACTTTTCTGACCAGACGTCTTCTACTCTTACTCTGAAAAAATACCATGCACTGTGTGCATCACAAGACTCCAAAAATGCATCCTCCTTTCCTCCACTACCACCTCCTCTCCTCCGGCCCCAGAAGCCGATCTTTGTGTCCTAATCTAATATTGCTGATTACATATTAATGGTTACATATTAATTAAATGACGCAAACCGCAATGTCAGGTACACTTTATGCTGTACGTGCAACTACTTGTACTTTTGCATACTTCCGGGTAGGAGATGAGTGGAGGTGAGGAGCGAGGAATATTGGGACTCACCCTCTGTGGTGCTAGCTGCTGGCAGCTACCCCATTGTTGATTTTCAACAATGCATTTGTCTGTGTGATTCTGCATTTGTGAATGCACCCTGGTTTGCTCCTGCTCACGTCAACCAATCACATGCACACACTGGCTGTGTCACATGCACAGTGTGTAACATGTTTTGTGGTCTTCCTCAGTGAGGAGGGAATGAGAGTGGATTTTGTAGTAGTAAATTGGATAATTGCGGAACGGGATTGAATGATTGAATGAGTGGTTGGTACTCATGGGGGAATTGATTGATTGAAGTGGGGACGCAAGGGGCTGGGTTTCCTGAGGGAATAAATGGAACGCACCTGGAGTGAAAGGGGAGAATTGACGGAGGGTGAGCGAGAGAGGGTGGCTTGCCTCTGAGCTCCCGAAATGTTTGACAGTGTATTTTCTTTTCGTTTGGTTTATTAAGTTTGGTTAGCTTTTATTTCTGTGCGAATGTGTTGGTTGTGTGTACGGTGGCGTACTGCAGAGCCGGTCAGTGCGACGGAGCCAGTGGAACCGGGGATATTGTGATGAGCTTTTGCTGGGGGAAACGACTTCCCCTAGACTGTAAAGAATGTGTTTGCGCCGTACTTGAGCACAGCGTGCATGGATCCCAGACCGGTGTGAGCGGGGAACTGAGTGGCAGAGGGTGTGTACGTCTCTCCCTTGCCTAGAGTCGGTGTCCTGTGGCGTGACCGGCGAGTGTGATGAGGGCGAAGGCCTGTGACCTGAGGCTCGCCCGAGTGGGGGACAGGCATAAACCCCGTTGGCGACCACCAAAGAGTGGCGAAGCTGTCCCATTGTGTGTTGCATGTGTATGGTTATTTGTTTGGCCTGTATTTTTCTTTTATTTGGTGGTAGTCCTCCAAGTGGTGTGGGCAGGACTCCACTACTTTGTGTGTGTGAGTGTGTGTGTGTGTGCGTGTAGACTTTTGAGGGGGGGTGCATGTTGACTTTTGAGGGGGGGGGCGCGTGTAGACTTTTGAGGGGGGGTGCATGTTGACTTTTGAGGGGGGGGCGCGTGTAGACTTTTGGGGGGGGCGTGTAGACTTTTGAGGGGGGGCATGTAGACTTTTGAGGGGGGGGGCGCGTGTAGACTTTTAGACTACCACATTTTGACCACAAGATGGTGCCATTTTAACAGATTGTTGAAATGGCACCATCTAGTGGTCAAAATGTGGTAGTACTATATGTGATATACATCTCATATCCTTGTATTTCACATAGTACTACCACATTTTGACCACAAGATGGTGCCAATTCAACTATCTGTTAAAATGGCACCATCTTGTGGTCAAAATGTGGTAGTACTGTTATATACAAGGATATGAGATGGCCAACTTCAAACTCTAATTAAACTTCATGGGGGGATTTAACCATCACCATTTTCACTGTGCATATTTATAAATATATGAAGAAATAATAATCCAAGTCACAGCTTCTCATGTGTTTTCCCGCATAATTTATGCTAACAGATATTGGTGATTTTAAACATGTTTCAACCTCTCTTTTTCACTCCAGCTTTTCTGCAGCCCCGCAAGCAATTGTGGCCCCGGTTTATCTGTGTGCAAACCCAGTGCGTACGTTCTGAAGTGTGCCGGTGTCCCAGGTGCAGTGGTATGTATATTTTATGTCTCAGACTCAGGTCCCAGGGCCTCGTTGTCACGACTTTGGCCTGGTTCATATCTCAACACTTGTGAATTGTAGTATCAGAATCCATGTCAAGAACTAGGCCCGTTAGAGGTGTCGAGAATTTACGGCAGATACAAGTCTTAAGGCCTCAGAGTGCGACCAGCAGCTGCAAGCCTTAAGACCGTCTGGAATCTGCCCTGGGTGGATCCATGACCCAAAACCTCTGAAATCTGTGCCGTCCTAGGCTCATAATTGGTGAAATTGTGGCCACATGGCCAATAAAACTAACCGTTTGGTAAATAATGAAGAATTCAAAGACAAAGCAAATGATAACTAGCCAAACCTGCATTGTGTTAAGGAAAAAATTTAACTTGCGTTCAATTACCTAATTAGGAGCCTAATCACCTGAGTTGTTACTTCTTCTTTGTAATTGTTTGCAATATAACACAATGAGCATAATGAACATGGGTTTTTTTTCTTCTTCATGGCATGCATAGCTATTGCTAACATAACGTGGCTTAAGAGAGTAAAGATTTTAAAGTGTTCTCTCTATACAATAAAAACACCTAATTAAGAAAAAATAACAGCTTGTTAAAATTCTGGTATTGCAATTGTGGTTGGAACGAAAACCAGCATACACAGGGGTACTCCAGGACCAGGGTTGGGAACCACTGATATAGAGGATACAAGGGTTTGGCAATCTCAACAAGCCTGCCAAGTTTGGTGATTCTAGGCCAAACCAGCTCATGGGAATTTTAGGTGAAAGGGGAGAAAAAAAGAAAAAAAAAAGAAAAAAAAAGAATCTGAACAAAAACAATAGGGTACCAGCAGCTACGTCCCCTAATAAACAAGCAAACTGCTGGCTATTAGCTTTGCAGCTGCAATTACTGGGATTATTATAAATTGCTGTGTAGCTTTCTCTGTGTGGTCTTTTCAGCAGGTGATCTGTTCGGTAGTGCAGCATCGTGTCATATGACTCTATAAGATCTGGTTTGAGTTTGAGAGAGAGCATGTCTCTGACAGGAATTGTCTCTCATTGAAACTAGAGCAAGAGAACAAGATCTATGCAGATGCAGTCAGTAAATGTGGGCCATAGACTATATCTACTGCTGTCTTTCCTTACCAGCTCTGCTGATTAAATTATACTGAGTCAGCTCGGAGTCCATCCACAGGACTCGGACCAGTGGTTTTAAACGGACTTATCTTGCTGCAGACCTTCTCCAGTTGAGTAACAGAATCAGCAATAGCAGCAGAGTGTCTAGTTTTTGGTGTCAGAGCTAGTATTCATATCAAAGAATATGGCCATGCTTGGCACAAAATGGTGACGTTATCTGTCGTGCCACCTTTTCCAGGAGAGACGGATACCATCTAGGCGCCGGTGTGGTAGTGTTAGCTTTCACAGTGCGGGAGGCATGTCCACTCTACTGGACATGTACAGGCCTGCTACACATTTGTCTAGTACGACATTTCTATTTCTTCAGTGTGTGAAGCATCTCTGTCAGCTCTTGCAGTTGTAAATCTGAGTCTCAGTGTGACTATGAATACATAACCAATGCCTTTTTCTGCCTGAAATATTATAGTGCAATGTGAGTGTGTGTATACATCACGTTCTGTACAGTTATTTGTAGTGTAATTGACCCCTGGTTCTGCGTAGGGTAACAAGATCTGAGAATGGCTGGTAGCTCACAGAACATAGCTAGCTATAGCTCAGCCCGCTCCCTACACATTAACATCTCACACTTTTCTGACCAGACGTCTTCTACTCTTACTCTGAAAAAATACCATGCACTGTGTGCATCACAAGACTCCAAAAATGCATCCTCCTTTCCTCCACTACCACCTCCTCTCCTCCGGCCCCAGAAGCCGATCTTTGTGTCCTAATCTAATATTGCTGATTACATATTAATGGTTACATATTAATTAAATGACGCAAACCGCAATGTCAGGTACACTTTATGCTGTACGTGCAACTACTTGTACTTTTGCATACTTCCGGGTAGGAGATGAGTGGAGGTGAGGAGCGAGGAATATTGGGACTCACCCTCTGTGGTGCTAGCTGCTGGCAGCTACCCCATTGTTGATTTTCAACAATGCATTTGTCTGTGTGATTCTGCATTTGTGAATGCACCCTGGTTTGCTCCTGCTCACGTCAACCAATCACATGCACACACTGGCTGTGTCACATGCACATTGTGTGTAACATGTTTTGTGGTCTTCCTCAGTGAGGAGGGAATGAGAGTGGATTTTGTAGTAGTAAATTGGATAATTGCGGAACGGGATTGAATGATTGAATGAGTGGTTGGTACTCATGGGGGAATTGATTGATTGAAGTGGGGACGCAAGGGGCTGGGTTTCCTGAGGGAATAAATGGAACGCACCTGGAGTGAAAGGGGAGAATTGACGGAGGGTGAGCGAGAGAGGGTGGCTTGCCTCTGAGCTCCCGAAATGTTTGACAGTGTATTTTCTTTTCGTTTGGTTTATTAAGTTTGGTTAGCTTTTATTTCTGTGCGAATGTGTTGTGTTGTGTGTACGGTGGCGTACTGCAGAGCCGGTCAGTGCGACGGAGCCAGTGGAACCGGGGATATTGTGATGAGCTTTTGCTGGGGGAAACGACTTCCCCCTAGACTGTAAAGAATGTGTTTGCGCCGTACTTGAGCACAGCGTGCATGGATCCCAGACCGGTGTGAGCGGGGAACTGAGTGGCAGGGGGCGTGTAGACTTTGGTGGAAGGCATATTTTTCATATATTTATAAACAACGTGGTCTCACGCGGACTCGTCACATAGCGACGCTTCTGCCCAAGCGTCGCTATGTGACGCCAAAGGTAGCCTTTTGCGTCGTATATTGACGCAGCCTTTTGCGTCGTATATTGACGATTGTGGCCACATAATTTGTCTTTGGTTGTGGCACTTTGATATTATGCTTTTTTATTTTTATTTTTTCTTCATCTGGTAGAGAGTTACGTGAACTCTTGTGGTCGGGCTCGCCCACTATCTTAACAGTTCGGGCATGAGCCCGAGTTACATGAACTCCTGTGAGGTTATGTTTAGGGGTTGGGGATGGGGTACGGGAATCACGAAATCAGAAAGATCTCCGCGCACACGGCGAAGACTGAGCGGGCATGCTCGCAGTCGGTTATCACGAGCAAAGCCTTCGCCATAGTAGGATTCGTAAATTCGAGACGAGTGCGTCAAATAATGACGCAAAAGGCCTCCTTCTGCGTCTAAAGGATGACGCCGTAGGAGCTGCCCAAGCGTCGCTATGTGACGACTTGGGAGTGAGACCAGGCTGTTATAAATATGCACAGTGAAAATGGTGACGTTAAATCCCCCCATGAAGTTTAATTAGAGTTTGAAGTTGGCCATCTCATAGCCTTGTATATAACAGTACTACCACGTTTTGACCACAAGATGGTGCCATTTTAACATAGTTGAAATGGCACCATCTAGTGGTCAAAATGTGGTAGTGCTATATGTGATATACATCTCATATCCTTGTATTTCACATAGTACTACCACATTTTGACCACAAGATGGTGCTAATTCAACTATCTGTTAAAATGGCACCATCTTGTGGTCAAAATGTGGTAGTACTGTTATATACAAGGATATGAGATGGCCAACTTCAAACTCTAATTAAACTTCATGGGGGGATTTAACCATCACCATTTTCACTGTGCATATTTATAAATATATGAAGAAATAATAATCCAAGTCACAGCTTCTCATGTGTTTTCCCGCATAATTTATGCTAACAGATATTGATGATTTTAAACATGTTTCAACCTCTCTTTTTCACTCCAGCTTTTCTGCAGCCCCGCAAGCAATTGTGGCCCCGATTTATCTGTGTGCAAACCCAGTGCGAACCCCAACCCAAAAGTGCGAACCCCAACCCAAAAGTGCGAACCCCAACCCAAAAGTGCGGACCCCAACCCAAAAGTGCGTGCGGACCCCAACCCAAAAGTGCGTGTGGACCCCAACCCAAAAGTGCGTGCGGACCCCAACCCAAAAGTGCGTGCGGACCCCAACCCAAAAGTGCGTGCGGACCCCAACCCAAAAGTGCGTGCGGACCCCAACCCAAAAGTGCGTGCGGACCCCAACCCAAAAGTGCGTGCGGACCCCAACCCAAAAGTGCGTGCGGACCCCAACCCAAAAGTGCGTGCGGACCCCAACCCAAAAGTGCGTGCGGACCCCAACCCAAAAGTGCGTGCGGACCCCAACCCAAAAGTGCGTGCGGACCCCAACCCAAAAGTGCGTGCGGACCCCAACCCAAAAGTGCGTGCGGACCCCAACCCAAAAGTGCGTGCGGACCCCAACCCAAAAGTGCGTGCGGACCCCAACCCAAAAGTGCGTGCGGACCCCAACCCAAAAGTGCGTGCGGACCCCAACCCAAAAGTGCGTGCGGACCCCAACCCAAAAGTGCGTGCGGACCCCAACCCAAAAGTGCGTGCGGACCCCAACCCAAAAGTGCGTGCGGACCCCAACCCAAAAGTGCGTGCGGACCCCAACCCAAAAGTGCGTGCGGACCCCAACCCAAAAGTGCGTGCGGACCCCAACCCAAAAGTGCGTGCGGACCCCAACCCAAAAGTGCGTGCGGACCCCAACCCAAAAGTGCGTGCGGACCCCAACCCAAAAGTGCGTGCGGACCCCAACCCAAAAGTGCGTGCGGACCCCAACCCAAAAGTGCGTGCGGACCCCAACCCAAAAGTGCGTGCGGACCCCAACCCAAAAGTGCGTGCGGACCCCAACCCAAAAGTGCGTGCGGACCCCAACCCAAAAGTGCGTGCGGACCCCAACCCAAAAGTGCGTGCGGACCCCAACCCAAAAGTGCGTGCGGACCCCAACCCAAAAGTGCGTGCGGACCCCAACCCAAAAGTGCGTGCGGACCCCAACCCAAAAGTGCGTGCGGACCCCAACCCAAAAGTGCGTGCGGACCCCAACCCAAAAGTGCGTGCGGACCCCAACCCAAAAGTGCGTGCGGACCCCAACCCAAAAGTGCGTGCGGACCCCAACCCAAAAGTGCGTGCGGACCCCAACCCAAAAGTGCGTGCGGACCCCAACCCAAAAGTGCGTGCGGACCCCAACCCAAAAGTGCGTGCGGACCCCAACCCAAAAGTGCGTGCGGACCCCAACCCAAAAGTGCGTGCGGACCCCAACCCAAAAGTGCGTGCGGACCCCAACCCAAAAGTGCGTGCGGACCCCAACCCAAAAGTGCGTGCGGACCCCAACCCAAAAGTGCGTGCGGACCCCAACCCAAAAGTGCGTGCGGACCCCAACCCAAAAGTGCGTGCGGACCCCAACCCAAAAGTGCGTGCGGACCCCAACCCAAAAGTGCGTGCGGACCCCAACCCAAAAGTGCGTGCGGACCCCAACCCAAAAGTGCGTGCGGACCCCAACCCAAAAGTGCGTGCGGACCCCAACCCAAAAGTGCGTGCGGACCCCAACCCAAAAGTGCGTGCGGACCCCAACCCAAAAGTGCGTGCGGACCCCAACCCAAAAGTGCGTGCGGACCCCAACCCAAAAGTGCGTGCGGACCCCAACCCAAAAGTGCGTGCGGACCCCAACCCAAAAGTGCGTGCGGACCCCAACCCAAAAGTGCGTGCGGACCCCAACCCAAAAGTGCGTGCGGACCCCAACCCAAAAGTGCGTGCGGACCCCAACCCAAAAGTGCGTGCGGACCCCAACCCAAAAGTGCGTGCGGACCCCAACCCAAAAGTGCGTGCGGACCCCAACCCAAAAGTGCGTGCGGACCCCAACCCAAAAGTGCGTGCGGACCCCAACCCAAAAGTGCGTGCGGACCCCAACCCAAAAGTGCGTGCGGACCCCAACCCAAAAGTGCGTGCGGACCCCAACCCAAAAGTGCGTGCGGACCCCAACCCAAAAGTGCGTGCGGACCCCAACCCAAAAGTGCGTGCGGACCCCAACCCAAAAGTGCGTGCGGACCCCAACCCAAAAGTGCGTGCGGACCCCAACCCAAAAGTGCGTGCGGACCCCAACCCAAAAGTGCGTGCGGACCCCAACCCAAAAGTGCGTGCGGACCCCAACCCAAAAGTGCGTGCGGACCCCAACCCAAAAGTGCGTGCGGACCCCAACCCAAAAGTGCGTGCGGACCCCAACCCAAAAGTGCGTGCGGACCCCAACCCAAAAGTGCGTGCGGACCCCAACCCAAAAGTGCGTGCGGACCCCAACCCAAAAGTGCGTGCGGACCCCAACCCAAAAGTGCGTGCGGACCCCAACCCAAAAGTGCGTGCGGACCCCAACCCAAAAGTGCGTGCGGACCCCAACCCAAAAGTGCGTGCGGACCCCAACCCAAAAGTGCGTGCGGACCCCAACCCAAAAGTGCGTGCGGACCCCAACCCAAAAGTGCGTGCGGACCCCAACCCAAAAGTGCGTGCGGACCCCAACCCAAAAGTGCGTGCGGACCCCAACCCAAAAGTGCGTGCGGACCCCAACCCAAAAGTGCGTGCGGACCCCAACCCAAAAGTGCGTGCGGACCCCAACCCAAAAGTGCGTGCGGACCCCAACCCAAAAGTGCGTGCGGACCCCAACCCAAAAGTGCGTGCGGACCCCAACCCAAAAGTGCGTGCGGACCCCAACCCAAAAGTGCGTGCGGACCCCAACCCAAAAGTGCGTGCGGACCCCAACCCAAAAGTGCGTGCGGACCCCAACCCAAAAGTGCGTGCGGACCCCAACCCAAAAGTGCGTGCGGACCCCAACCCAAAAGTGCGTGCGGACCCCAACCCAAAAGTGCGTGCGGACCCCAACCCAAAAGTGCGTGCGGACCCCAACCCAAAAGTGCGTGCGGACCCCCAGCCCAAAAGTGCGTGCGGACCCCAGCCCAAAAGTGCGTGCGGACCCCAGCCCAAAAGTGCGTGCGGACCCCAGCCCAAAAGTGCGTGCGGACCCCAGCCCAAAAGTGCGTGCGGACCCCAGCCCAAAAAGTGCGTGCGGACCCCAGCCCAAAAGTGCGTGCGGACCCCAGCCCAAAAGTGCGTGCGGACCCAGCCCAAAGTGCGTGCGGACCCCAGCCCAAAAGTGCGTGCGGACCCCAGCCCAAAAGTGCGTGCGGACCCCAGCCCAAAAGTGCGTGCGGACCCCAGCCCAAAAGTGCGTGCGGACCCCAAGCCCAAAAGTGCGTGCGGACCCCAGCCCAAAAGTGCGTGCGGACCCCAACCCAAAAGTGCGTGCGGACCCCAACCCAAAAGTGCGTGCGGACCCCAACCCAAAAGTGCGTGCGGACCCCAACCCAAAAGTGCGTGCGGACCCCAACCCAAAAGTGCGTGCGGACCCCAACCCAAAAGTGCGTGCGGACCCCAACCCAAAAGTGCGTGCGGACCCCCAACCCAAAAGTGCGTGCGGACCCCAACCCAAAAGTGCGTGCGGACCCCAACCCAAAAGTGCGTGCGGACCCCAACCCAAAAGTGCGTGCGGACCCCAACCCAAAAGTGCGTGCGGACCCCAACCCAAAAGTGCGTGCGGACCCCACCCAAAAGTGCGTGCGGACCCCAGCCCAAAAGTGCGTGCGGACCCCAACCCAAAAGTGCGTGCGGACCCCAGCCCAAAAGTGCGTGCGGACCCCAGCCCAAAAGGTGCGTGCGGACCCCAGCCCAAAAGTGCGTGCGGACCCCAGCCCAAAAGTGCGTGCGGGACCCCAGCCCAAAAGTGCGTGCGGGACCCCAACCCAAAAGTGCGTGCGGACCCCCAACCCAAAAGTGCGTGCGGACCCCAACCCAAAAAGTGCGTGCGGACCCCAACCCAAAAGTGCGTGCGGACCCCAACCCAAAAGTGCGTGCGGACCCCAACCCAAAAGTGCGTGCGGACCCCAACCCAAAAGTGCGTGCGGACCCCAACCCAAAAGTGCGTGCGGACCCCAAGACCCCAAAAAGTGCGTGCGGACCCCAACCCAAAAGTGCGTGCGGACCCCAACCCAAAAGTGCGTGCGGACCCCAACCCAAAAGTGCGTGCGGACCCCAACCCAAAAGTGCGTGCGGACCCCCAACCCAAAAGTGCGTGCGGACCCCAACCCCAAAAGTGCGTGCGGACCCCAACCCAAAAGTGCGTGCGGACCCCAACCCAAAAGTGCGTGCGGACCCCAACCCAAAAGTGCGTGCGGACCCCAACCCAAAAGTGCGTGCGGACCCCAACCCAAAAGTGCGTGCGAAAGTGCGTGCGGACCCCAACCCAAAAGTGCGTGCGGACCCCAACCCAAAAGTGCGTGCGGACCCCAACCCAAAAGTGCGTGCGGACCCCAACCCAAAAGTGCGTGCGGACCCCAACCCAAAAGTGCGTGCGGACCCCAACCCAAAAGTGCGTGCGGACCCCAACCCAAAAGTGCGTGCGGACCCCAACCCGTTAAAATGGCACCATCTTGTGGTCAAAATGTGGTAGTACTGTTATATACAAGGATATGAGATGGCCAACTTCAAACTCTAATTAAACTTCATGGGGGGATTTAACCATCACCATTTTCACTGTTTATATTTATAAATATATGCAGAAATAATAATCCAAGTCACAGCTTCTCATGTGTTTTCCCGCATAATTTATGCTAACAGATATTGGTGATTTTAAACATGTTTCAACCTCTCTTTTTCACTCCAGCTTTTCTGCAGCAATTGTGGCCCCGGTTTATCTGTGTGCAAACCCAGTGCGTACGTTCTGAAGTGTGCCGGTGTCCCAGGTGCAGTGGTATGTATATTTTTATGTCTCAGACTCAGGTCCCAGGGCCTCGTTGTCACGACTTTGGCCTGGTTCATATCTCAACACTTGTGAATTGTAGTATCAGAATCCATGTCAAGAACTAGGCCCGTTACAGGTGTCGAGAATTTACGGCAGATACAAGTCTTAAGGCCTCAGAGTGCGACCAGCAGCTGCAACAAGCCTTAAGACCGTCTGGAATCTGCCCTGGGTGGATCCATGACCCAAAACCTCTGAAATCTGTGCCGTCCTAGGCTCATAATTGGTGAAATTGTGGCCACATGGCCAATAAAACTAACCGTTTGGTAAATAATGAAGAATTCAAAGACAAAGCAAATGATAACGAGCCAAACCTGCATTGTGTTAAGGAAAAAATTTAACTTGCGTTCAATTACCTAATTAGGAGCCTAATCACCTGAGTTGTTACTTCTTCTTTGTAATTGTTTGCAATATAACACAATGAGCATAATGAACATGGGTTTTTTTTCTTCTTCATGGCATGCATAGCTATTGCTAACATAACGTGGCTTAAGAGAGTAAAGATTTTAAAGTGTTCTCTCTATACAATAAAAACACCTAATTAAGAAAAAATAACAGCTTGTTAAAATTCTGGTATTGCAATTGTGGTTGGAACGAAAACCAGCATACACAGGGGTACTCCAGGACCAGGGTTGGGAACCACTGATATAGAGGATACAAGAGTTTGGCAATCTCAACAAGCCTGCCAAGTTTGGTGATTCTAGGCCAAACCAGCTCATGGGAATTTTAGGTGAAAGGGGAGAAAAAAAGAAAAAAAAAGAATCTGAACAAAAACAATAGGGTACCAGCAGCTACGTCCCCTAATAAACAAGCAAACTGCTGGCTATTAGCTTTGCAGCTGCAATTACTGGGATTATTATAAATTGCTGTGTAGCATTCTCTGTGTGGTCTTTTCAGCAGGTGATCTGTTCGGTAGTGCAGCATCGTGTCATATGACTCTATAAGATCTGTTTTGAGTTTGAGAGAGAGCATGTCTCTGACAGGAATTGTATCTCATTGAAACTAGAGCAAGAGAACAAGATCTATGCAGATGCAGTCAGTAAATGTGGGCCATAGACTATATCTACTGCTGTCTTTCCTTACCAGCTCTGCTGATTAAATTATACTGAGTCAGCTCGGAGTCCATCCACAGGACTCGGACCAGTTTTTTTAAACGGACTTATCTTGCTGCAGACCTTCTCCAGTTGAGTAACAGAATCAGCAATAGCAGCAGAGTGTCTAGTTTTTGGTGTCAGAGCTAGTATTCATATCAAAGAATATGGCCATGCTTGGCACAAAATGGTGACGTTATCTGTAGTGCCACCTTTTCCAGGAGAGACGGATACCATCTAGGCGCCGGTGTGGTAGTGTTAGCTTTCACAGTGCGGGAGGCATGTCCACTCTACTGGACATGTACAGGCCTGCTACACATTTGTCTAGTACGACATTTCTATTTCTTCAGTGTGTGAAGCATCTCTGTCAGTCAGTGTGACTATGAATACATAACCAATGCCTTTTTCTGCCTGAAATATTATAGTGCAATGTGAGTGTGTGTATACATCACGTTCTGTACAGTTATTTGTAGTGTAATTGACCCCTGGTTCTGCGTAGGGTAACAAGATCTGAGAATGGCTGGTAGCTCACAGAACATAGCTAGCTATAGCTCAGCCCGCTCCCTACACATTAACATCTCACACTTTTCTGACCAGACGTCTTCTACTCTTACTCTGAAAAAATACCATGCACTGTGTGCATCACAAGACTCCAAAAATGCATCCTCCTTTCCTCCACTACCACCTCCTCTCCTCCGGCCCCAGAAGCCGATCTTTGTGTCCTAATCTAATATTGCTGATTACATATTAATGGTTACATATTAATTAAATGACGCAAACCGCAATGTCAGGTACACTTTATGCTGTACGTGCAACTACTTGTACTTTTGCATACTTCCGGGTAGGAGATGAGTGGAGGTGAGGAGCGAGGAATATTGGGACTCACCCTCTGTGGTGCTAGCTGCTGGCAGCTACCCCATTGTTGATTTTCAACAATGCATTTGTCTGTGTGATTCTGCATTTGTGAATGCACCCTGGTTTGCTCCTGCTCACGTCAACCAATCACATGCACACACTGGCTGTGTCACATGCACAGTGTGTAACATGTTTTGTGGTCTTCCTCAGTGAGGAGGGAATGAGAGTGGATTTTGTAGTAGTAAATTGGATAATTGCGGAACGGGATTGAATGATTGAATGAGTGGTTGGTACTCATGGGGGAATTGATTGATTGAAGTGGGGACGCAAGGGGCTGGGTTTCCTGAGGGAATAAATGGAACGCACCTGGAGTGAAAGGGGAGAATTGACGGAGGGTGAGCGAGAGAGGGTGGCTTGCCTCTGAGCTCCCGAAATGTTTGACAGTGTATTTTCTTTTCGTTTGGTTTATTAAGTTTGGTTAGCTTTTATTTCTGTGCGAATGTGTTGTGTTGTGTGTACGGTGGCGTACTGCAGAGCCGGTCAGTGCGACGGAGCCAGTGGAACCGGGGATATTGTGATGAGCTTTTGCTGGGGGAAACGACTTCCCCTAGACTGTAAAGAATGTGTTTGCGCCGTACTTGAGCACAGCGTGCATGGATCCCAGACCGGTGTGAGCGGGGAACTGAGTGGCAGAGGGTGTGTACGTCTCTCCCTTGCCTAGAGTCGGTGTCCTGTGGCGTGACCGGCGAGTGTGATGAGGGCGAAGGCCTGTGACCTGAGGCTCGCCCGAGTGGGGGACAGGCATAAACCCCGTTGGCGACCACCAAAGAGTGGCGAAGCTGTCCCATTGTGTGTTGCATGTGTATGGTTATTTGTTTGGCCTGTATTTTTCTTTTATTTGGTGGTAGTCCTCCAAGTGGTGTGGGCAGGACTCCACTACTTTGTGTGTGTGAGTGTGTGTGGTGTGTGCGTGTAGACTTTTGAGGGGGGGTGCATGTTGACTTTTGAGGGGGGGGGCGCGTGTAGACTTTTGGGGGGGGCGTGTAGACTTTGAGGGGGGGGGCGCGTGTAGACTTTTAGACTACCACATTTTGACCACAAGATGGTGCCATTTTAACAGATTGTTGAAATGGCACCATCTAGTGGTCAAAATGTGGTAGTACTATATGTGATATACATCTCATATCCTTGTATTTCACATAGTACTACCACATTTTGACCACAAGATGGTGCCAATTCAACTATCTGTTAAAATGGCACCATCTTGTGGTCAAAATGTGGTAGTACTGTTATATACAAGGATATGAGATGGCCAACTTCAAACTCTAATTAAACTTCATGGGGGGATTTAACCATCACCATTTTCACTGTGCATATTTATAAATATATGAAGAAATAATAATCCAAGTCACAGCTTCTCATGTGTTTTCCCGCATAATTTATGCTTACAGATATTGATGATTTTAAACATGTTTCAACCTCTCTTTTTCACTCCAGCTTTTCTGCAGCCCCGCAAGCAATTGTGGCCCCGATTTATCTGTGTGCAAACCCAGTGCGAACCCCAACCCAAAAGTGCGAACCCCAACCCAAAAGTGCGAACCCCAACCCAAAAGTGCGAACCCCAACCCAAAAGTGCGAACCCCAACCCAAAAGTGCGAACCCCAACCCAAAAGTGCGAACCCCAACCCAAAAGTGCGTGCGGACCCCAACCCAAAAGTGCGTGCGGACCCCAACCCAAAAGTGCGTGCGGACCCCAACCCAAAAGTGCGTGCGGACCCCAACCCAAAAGTGCGTGCGGACCCCAACCCAAAAGTGCGTGCGGACCCCAACCCAAAAGTGCGTGCGGACCCCAACCCAAAAGTGCGTGCGGACCCCAACCCAAAAGTGCGTGCGGACCCCAACCCAAAAGTGCGTGCGGACCCCAACCCAAAAGTGCGTGCGGACCCCAACCCAAAAGTGCGTGCGGACCCCAACCCAAAAGTGCGTGCGGACCCCAACCCAAAAGTGCGTGCGGACCCCAACCCAAAAGTGCGTGCGGACCCCAACCCAAAAGTGCGTGCGGACCCCAACCCAAAAGTGCGTGCGGACCCCAACCCAAAAGTGCGTGCGGACCCCAACCCAAAAGTGCGTGCGGACCCCAACCCAAAAGTGCGTGCGGACCCCAACCCAAAAGTGCGTGCGGACCCCAACCCAAAAGTGCGTGCGGACCCCAACCCAAAAGTGCGTGCGGACCCCAACCCAAAAGTGCGTGCGGACCCCAACCCAAAAGTGCGTGCGGACCCCAACCCAAAAGTGCGTGCGGACCCCAACCCAAAAGTGCGTGCGGACCCCAACCCAAAAGTGCGTGCGGACCCCAACCCAAAGTGCGTGCGGACCCCAACCCAAAAGTGCGTGCGGACCCCAACCCAAAAGTGCGTGCGGACCCCAACCCAAAAGTGCGTGCGGACCCCAACCCAAAAGTGCGTGCGGACCCCAACCCAAAAGTGCGTGCGGACCCCAACCCAAAAGTGCGTGCGGACCCCAACCCAAAAGTGCGTGCGGACCCCAACCCAAAAAGTGCGTGCGGACCCCAACCCAAAAGTGCGTGCGGACCCCACCCAAAAGTGCGTGCGGACCCCAACCCAAAAGTGCGTGCGGACCCCAACCCAAAAGTGCGTGCGGGACCCCAACCCAAAAGTGCGTGCGGACCCCAACCCAAAAGTGCGTGCGGACCCCAACCCAAAAGTGCGTGCGGACCCCAACCCAAAAGTGCGTGGCGGACCCCAACCCAAAAGTGCGTGCGGACCCCAACCCAAAAGTGCGTGCGGACCCCAACCCAAAAGTGCGTGCGGACCCCAACCCGTTAAAATGGCACCATCTTGTGGTCAAATGTGGTAGTACTGTTATATACAAGGATATGAGATGGCCAACTTCAAACTCTAATTAAACTTCATGGGGGGGATTTAACCATCACCATTTTCACTGTTTATATTTATAAATATATGCAGAAATAATAATCCAAGTCACAGCTTCTCATGTGTTTTCCCGCATAATTTATGCTAACAGATATTGGTGATTTTAAACATGTTTCAACCTCTCTTTTTCACTCCAGCTTTTCTGCAGCAATTGTGGCCCCGGTTTATCTGTGTGCAAACCCAGTGCGTACGTTCTGAAGTGTGCCGGTGGTCCCAGGTGCAGTGGTATGTATATTTTTATGTCTCAGACTCAGGTCCCAGGGCCTCGTTGTCACGACTTTGGCCTGGTTCATATCTCAACACTTGTGAATTGTAGTATCAGAATCCATGTCAAGAACTAGGCCCGTTACAGGTGTCGAGAATTTACGGCAGATACAAGTCTTAAGGCCTCAGAGTGCGACCAGGCAGCTGCAACAAGCCTTAAGACCGTCTGGAATCTGCCCTGGGTGGATCCATGACCCAAAACCTCTGAAATCTGTGCCGTCCTAGGCTCATAATTGGTGAAATTGTGGCCACATGGCCAATAAAACTAACCGTTTGGTAAATAATGAAGAATTCAAAGACAAAGCAAATGATAACGAGCCAAACCTGCATTGTGTTAAGGAAAAAATTTAACTTGCGTTCAATTACCTAATTAGGAGCCTAATCACCTGAGTTGTTACTTCTTCTTTGTAATTGTTTGCAATATAACACAATGAGCATAATGAACATGGGTTTTTTTTCTTCTTCATGGCATGCATAGCTATTGCTAACATAACGTGGCTTAAGAGAGTAAAGATTTTAAAGTGTTCTCTCTATACAATAAAAACACCTAATTAGAAAAAATAACAGCTTGTTAAAATTCTGGTATTGCAATTGTGGTTGGAACGAAAACCAGCATACACAGGGGTACTCCAGGACCAGGGGTTGGGAACCACTGATATAGAGGATACAAGAGTTTGGCAATCTCAACAAGCCTGCCAAGTTTGGTGGATTCTAGGCCAAACCAGCTCATGGGAATTTTAGGTGAAAGGGGAGAAAAAAAAGAAAAAAAAAGAATCTGAACAAAAACAATAGGGTACCAGCAGCTACGTCCCCTAATAAACAAGCAAACTGCTGGCTATTAGCTTTGCAGCTGCAATTACTGGGATTATTATAAATTGCTGTGTAGCATTCTCTGTGTGGTCTTTTCAGCAGGTGATCTGTTCGGTAGTGCAGCATCGTGTCATATGACTCTATAAGATCTGTTTTGAGTTTGAGAGAGAGCATGTCTCTGACAGGAATTGTATCTCATTGAAACTAGAGCAAGAGAACAAGATCTATGCAGATGCAGTCAGTAAATGTGGGCCATAGACTATATCTACTGCTGTCTTTCCTTACCAGCTCTGCTGATTAAATTATACTGAGTCAGCTCGGAGTCCATCCACAGGACTCGGACCAGTTTTTTTAAACGGACTTATCTTGCTGCAGACCTTCTCCAGTTGAGTAACAGAATCAGCAATAGCAGCAGAGTGTCTAGTTTTTGGTGTCAGAGCTAGTATTCATATCAAAGAATATGGCCATGCTTGGCACAAAATGGTGACGTTATCTGTAGTGCCACCTTTTCCAGGAGAGACGGATACCATCTAGGCGCCGGGTGTGGTAGTGTTAGCTTTCACAGTGCGGGAGGCATGTCCACTCTACTGGACATGTACAGGCCTGCTACACATTTGTCTAGTACGACATTTCTATTTCTTCAGGTGTGTGAAGCATCTCTGTCAGCTCTTGCAGTTGTAAATCTGAGTCTCAGTGTGACTATGAATACATAACCAATGCCTTTTTTCTGCCTGAAATATTATAGTGCAATGTGAGTGTGTGTATACATCACGTTCTGTACAGTTATTTGTAGTGTAATTGACCCCCTGGTTCTGCGTAGGGTAACAAGATCTGAGAATGGCTGGTAGCTCACAGAACATAGCTAGCTATAGCTCAGCCCGCTCCCTACACATTAACATCTCACACTTTTCTGACCAGACGTCTTCTACTCTTACTCTGAAAAAATACCATGCACTGTGTGCATCACAAGACTCCAAAAATGCATCCTCCTTTCCTCCACTACCACCTCCTCTCCTCCGGCCCCAGAAGCCGATCTTTGTGTCCTAATCTAATATTGCTGATTACATATTAATGGTTACATATTAATTAAATGACGCAAACCGCAATGTCAGGTACACTTTATGCTGTACGTGCAACTACTTGTACTTTTGCATACTTCCGGGGTAGGAGATGAGTGGAGGTGAGGAGCGAGGAATATTGGGACTCACCCTCTGTGGTGCTAGCTGCTGGCAGCTACCCCATTGTTGATTTTCAACAATGCATTTGTCTGTGTGATTCTGCATTTGTGAATGCACCCTGGTTTGCTCCTGCTCACGTCAACCAATCACATGCACACACTGGCTGTGTCACATGCACAGTGTGTGTAACATGTTTTGTGGTCTTCCTCAGTGAGGAGGGAATGAGAGTGGATTTTGTAGTAGTAAATTGGATAATTGCGGAACGGGATTGAATGATTGAATGAGTGGTTGGTACTCATGGGGGAATTGATTGATTGAAGTGGGGACGCAAGGGGCTGGGTTTCCTGAGGGAATAAATGGAACGCACCCTGGAGTGAAAGGGGAGAATTGACGGAGGGTGAGCGAGAGAGGGTGGCTTGCCTCTGAGCTCCCGAAATGTTTGACAGTGTATTTTCTTTTCGTTTGGTTTATTAAGTTTGGTTAGCTTTTATTTCTGTGCGAATGTGTTGTGTTGTGTGTACGGTGGCGTACTGCAGAGCCGGTCAGTGCGACGGAGCCAGTGGAACCGGGGATATTGTGATGAGCTTTTGCTGGGGGAAACGACTTCCCCTAGACTGTAAAGAATGTGTTTGCGCCGTACTTGAGCACAGCGTGCATGGATCCCAGACCGGTGTGAGCGGGGAACTGAGTGGCAGAGGGTGTGTACGTCTCTCCCTTGCCTAGAGTCGGTGTCCTGTGGCGTGACCGGCGAGTGTGATGAGGGCGAAGGCCTGTGACCTGAGGCTCGCCCGAGTGGGGGGACAGGCATAAACCCCGTTGGCGACCACCAAAGAGTGGCGAAGCTGTCCCATTGTGTGTTGCATGTGTATGGTTATTTGTTTGGCCTGTATTTTTCTTTTATTTGGTGGTAGTCCTCCAAGTGGTGTGGGCAGGACTCCACTACTTTGTGTGTGTGAGTGTGTGTGTGTGTGCGTGTAGACTTTTGAGGGGGGGTGCATGTTGACTTTTGAGGGGGGGGCGCGTGTAGACTTTTGGGGGGGGCGTGTAGACTTTTGAGGGGGGGCATGTAGACTTTTGAGGGGGGGGGGCGCGTGTAGACTTTTAGACTACCACATTTTGACCACAAGATGGTGCCATTTTAACAGATTGTTGAAATGGCACCATCTAGTGGTCAAAATGTGGTAGTACTATATGTGATATACATCTCATATCCTTGTATTTCACATAGTACTACCACATTTTGACCACAAGATGGTGCCAATTCAACTATCTGTTAAAATGGCACCATCTTGTGGTCAAAATGTGGTAGTACTGTTATATACAAGGATATGAGATGGCCAACTTCAAACTCTAATTAAACTTCATGGGGGGATTTAACCATCACCATTTTCACTGTGCATATTTATAAATATATGAAGAAATAATAATCCAAGTCACAGCTTCTCATGTGTTTTCCCGCATAATTTATGCTAACAGATATTGGTGATTTTAAACATGTTTCAACCTCTCTTTTTCACTCCAGCTTTTCTGCAGCCCCGCAAGCAATTGTGGCCCCGGTTTATCTGTGTGCAAACCCAGTGCGTACGTTCTGAAGTGTGCCGGTGTCCCAGGTGCAGTGGTATGTATATTTTATGTCTCAGACTCAGGTCCCAGGGCCTCGTTGTCACGACTTTGGCCTGGTTCATATCTCAACACTTGTGAATTGTAGTATCAGAATCCATGTCAAGAAACTAGGCCCGTTACAGGTGTCGAGAATTTACGGCAGATACAAGTCTTAAGGCCTCAGAGTGCGACCAGCAGCTGCAAGCCTTAAGACCGTCCTGGAATCTGCCCTGGGTGGATCCATGACCCAAAACCTCTGAAATCTGTGCCGTCCTAGGCTCATAATTGGTTGAAATTGTGGCCACATGGCCAATAAAACTAACCGTTTGGTAAATAATGAAGAATTCAAAGACAAAGCAAATGATAACTAGCCAAACCTGCATTGTGTTAAGGAAAAAATTTAACTTGCGTTCAATTACCTAATTAGGAGCCTAATCACCTGAGTTGTTACTTCTTCTTTGTAATTGTTTGCAATATAACACAATGAGCATAATGAACATGGGTTTTTTTTCTTCTTCATGGCATGCATAGCTATTGCTAACATAACGTGGCTTAAGAGAGTAAAGATTTTAAAGTGTTCTCTCTATACAATAAAAACACCTAATTAAGAAAAAATAACAGCTTGTTAAAAATTCTGGTATTGCAATTGTGGTTGGAACGAAAACCAGCATACACAGGGGTACTCCAGGACCAGGGTTGGGAACCACTGATATAGAGGATACAAGGGTTTGGCAATCTCAACAAGCCTGCCAAGTTTGGTGATTCTAGGCCAAACCAGCTCATGGGAATTTTAGGTGAAAGGGGAGAAAAAAAGAAAAAAAAAAGAAAAAAAAAGAATCTGAACAAAAACAATAGGGTACCAGCAGCTACGTCCCCTAATAAACAAGCAAACTGCTGGCTATTAGCTTTGCAGCTGCAATTACTGGGATTATTATAAATTGCTGTGTAGCTTTCTCTGTGTGGTCTTTTCAGCAGGTGATCTGTTCGGTAGTTGCTAGCATCGTGTCATATGACTCTATAAGATCTGGTTTGAGTTTGAGAGAGAGCATGTCTCTGACAGGAATTGTCTCTCATTGAAACTAGAGCAAGAGAACAAGATCTATGCAGATGCAGTCAGTAAATGTGGGCCATAGACTATATCTACTGCTGTCTTTCCTTACCAGCTCTGCTGATTAAATTATACTGAGTCAGCTCGGAGTCCATCCACAGGACTCGGACCAGTGGTTTTTAAACGGACTTATCTTGCTGCAGACCTTCTCCAGTTGAGTAACAGAATCAGCAATAGCAGCAGAGTGTCTAGTTTTTGGTGTCAGAGCTAGTATTCATATCAAAGAATATGGCCATGCTTGGCACAAAATGGTGACGTTATCTGTCGTGCCACCTTTTCCAGGAGAGACGGATACCATCTAGGCGCCGGTGTGGTAGTGTTAGCTTTCACAGTGCGGGAGGCATGTCCACTCTACTGGACATGTACAGGCCTGCTACACATTTGTCTAGTACGACATTTCTATTTCTTCAGTTGTGTGAAGCATCTCTGTCAGCTCTTGCAGTTGTAAATCTGAGTCTCAGTGTGACTATGAATACATAACAATGCCTTTTTCTGCCTGAAATATTATAGTGCAATGTGAGTGTGTGTATACATCACGTTCTGTACAGTTATTTGTAGTGTAATTGACCCTGGTTCTGCGTAGGGTAACAAGATCTGAGAATGGCTGGTAGCTCACAGAACATAGCTAGCTATAGCTCAGCCCGCTCCCTACACATTAACATCTCACACTTTTCTGACCAGACGTCTTCTACTCTTACTCTGAAAAAATACCATGCACTGTGTGCATCACAAGACTCCAAAAATGCATCCTCCTTTCCTCCACTACCACCTCCTCTCCTCCGGCCCCAGAAGCCGATCTTTGTGTCCTAATCTAATATTGCTGATTACATATTAATGGTTACATATTAATTAAATGACGCAAACCGCAATGTCAGGTACACTTTATGCTGTACGTGCAACTACTTGTACTTTTGCATACTTCCGGGTAGGAGATGAGTGGAGGTGAGGAGCGAGGAATATTGGGACTCACCCTCTGTGGTGCTAGCTGCTGGCAGCTACCCCCATTGTTGATTTTCAACAATGCATTTGTCTGTGTGATTCTGCATTTGTGAATGCACCCTGGTTTGCTCCTGCTCACGTCAACCCAATCACATGCACACACTGGCTGTGTCACATGCACATTGTGTGTAACATGTTTTGTGGTCTTCCTCAGTGAGGAGGGAATGAGAGTGGATTTTGTAGTAGTAAATTGGATAATTGCGGAACGGGATTGAATGATTGAATGAGTGGTTGGTACTCATGGGGGAATTGATTGATTGAAGTGGGGACGCAAGGGGCTGGGTTTCCTGAGGGAATAAATGGAACGCACCTGGAGTGAAAGGGGAGAATTGACGGAGGGTGAGCGAGAGAGGGTGGCTTGCCTCTGAGCTCCCGAAATGTTTGACAGTGTATTTTCTTTTCGTTTGGTTTATTAAGTTTGGTTAGCTTTTATTTCTGTGCGAATGTGTTGTGTTGTGTGTACGGTGGCGTACTGCAGAGCCGGTCAGTGCGACGGAGCAGTGGAACCGGGGATATTGTGATGAGCTTTTGCTGGGGGGAAACGACTTCCCCTAGACTGTAAAGAATGTGTTTGCGCCGTACTTGAGCACAGCGTTGCATGGATCCCAGACCGGTGTGAGCGGGGAACTGAGTGGCAGAGGGTGTGTACGTCTCTCCCTTGCCTAGAGTCGGTTGTCCTGTGGCGTGACCGGCGAGTGTGATGAGGGCGAAGGCCTGTGACCTGAGGCTCGCCCGAGTGGGGGACAGGCATAAAACCCCGTTGGCGACCACCAAAGAGTGGCGAAGCTGTCCCATTGTGTGTTGCATGTGTATGGTTATTTGTTTGGCCTGTATTTTTCTTTTATTTGGTGGTAGTCCTCCAAGTGGTGTGGGCAGGACTCCACTACTTTGTGTGTGAGTGTGTGTGTGTGTGTGTGCGTGTAGACTTTTGAGGGGGGGTGCATGTTGACTTTTGAGGGGGGGGCGCGTGTAGACTTTTGGGGGGGGCGTGTAGACTTTTGAGGGGGGGCATGTAGACTTTTGAGGGGGGGGGGCGCGTGTAGACTTTTAGACTACCACCATTTTGACCACAAGATGGTGCCATTTTAACAGATTGTTGAATGGCACCATCTAGTGGTCAAAATGTGGTAGTACTATATGTGATATACATCTCATATCCTTGTATTTCACATAGTACTACCACATTTTGACCACAAGATGGTGCCAATTCAACTATCTGTTAAAATGGCACCATCTTGTGGTCAAAATGTGGTAGTACTGTTATATACAAGGATATGAGATGGCCAACTTCAAACTCTAATTAAACTTCATGGGGGGATTTAACCATCACCATTTCACTGTGCATATTTATAAATATATGAAGAAATAATAATCCAAGTCACAGCTTCTCATGTGTTTTCCCGCATAATTTATGCTAACAGATATTGGTGATTTTAAACATGTTTCAACCTCTCTTTTTTCACTCCAGCTTTTCTGCAGCCCCGCAAGCAATTGTGGCCCCGGTTTATCTGTGTGCAAACCCAGTGCGTACGTTCTGAAGTGTGCCGGTGTCCCAGGTTGCAGTGGTATGTATATTTTATGTCTCAGACTCAGGTCCCAGGGCCTCGTTGTCACGACTTTGGCCTGGTTCATATCTCAACACTTGTGAATTGTAGTATCAGAATCCATGTCAAGAACTAGGCCCGTTACAGGTGTCGAGAATTTACGGCAGATACAAGTCTTAAGGCCTCAGAGTGCGACCAGCAGCTGCAAGCCTTAAGACCGTCTGGAATCTGCCCTGGGTGGATCCATGACCCAAAACCTCTGAAATCTGTCCCGTCCTAGGCTCATAATTGGTGAAATTGTGGCCACATGGCCAATAAAAACTAACCGTTTGGTAAATAATGAAGAATTCAAAGGACAAAGCAAATGATAACTAGCCAAACCTGCATTGTGTTAAGGAAAAAATTTAACTTGCGTTCAATTACCTAATTAGGAGCCTAATCACCTGAGTTGTTACTTCTTCTTTGTAATTGTTTGCAATATAACACAATGAGCATAATGAACATGGGTTTTTTTTCTTCTTCATGGCATGCATAGCTATTGCTAACATAACGTGGCTTAAGAGAGTAAAGATTTTAAAGTGTTCTCTCTATACAATAAAAACACCTAATTAAGAAAAAATAACAGCTTGTTAAAATTCTGGTATTGCAATTGTGGTTGGAACGAAAACCAGCATACACAGGGGTACTCCAGGACCAGGGTTGGGAACCACTGATATAGAGGATACAAGGGTTTGGCAATCTCAACAAGCCTGCCAAGTTTGGTGATTCTAGGCCAAACCAGCTCATGGGAATTTTAGGTGAAAGGGGAGAAAAAAAGAAAAAAAAAAGAAAAAAAAAGAATCTGAACAAAAACAATAGGGTACCAGCAGCTACGTCCCCTAATAAACAAGCAAACTGCTGGCTATTAGCTTTGCAGCTGCAATTACTGGGATTATTATAAATTGCTGTGTAGCTTTCTCTGTGTGGTCTTTTCAGCAGGTGATCTGTTCGGTAGTGCAGCATCGTGTCATATGACTCTATAAGATCTGGTTTGAGTTTGAGAGAGAGCATGTCTCTGACAGGAATTGTCTCTCATTGAAACTAGAGCAAGAGAACAAGATCTATGCAGATGCAGTCAGTAAATGTGGGCCATAGACTATATCTACTGCTGTCTTTCCTTACCAGCTCTGCTGATTAAATTATACTGAGTCAGCTCGGAGTCCATCCACAGGACTCGGACCAGTGGTTTTAAACGGACTTATCTTGCTGCAGACCTTCTCCAGTTGAGTAACAGAATCAGCAATAGCAGCAGAGTGTCTAGTTTTTGGTGTCAGAGCTAGTATTCATATCAAAGAATATGGCCATGCTTGGCACAAAATGGTGACGTTATCTGTCGTGCCACCTTTTCCAGGAGAGACGGATACCATCTAGGCGCCGGTGTGGTAGTGTTAGCACAGTGCGGGAGGCATGTCCACTCTACTGGACATGTACAGGCCTGCTACACATTTGTCTAGTACGACATTTCTATTTCTTCAGTGTGTGAAGCATCTCTGTCAGCTCTTGCAGTTGTAAATCTGAGTCTCAGTGTGACTATGAATACATAACCAATGCCTTTTTCTGCCTGAAATATTATAGTGCAATGTGAGTGTGTGTATACATCACGTTCTGTACAGTTATTTGTAGTGTAATTGACCCCTGGTTCTGCGTAGGGTAACAAGATCTGAGAATGGCTGGTAGCTCACAGAACATAGCTAGCTATAGCTCAGCCCGCTCCCTACACATTAACATCTCACACTTTTCTGACCAGACGTCTTCTACTCTTACTCTGAAAAAATACCATGCACTGTGTGCATCACAAGACTCCAAAAATGCATCCTCCTTTCCTCCACTACCACCTCCTCTCCTCCGGCCCCAGAAGCCGATCTTTGTGTCCTAATCTAATATTGCTGATTACATATTAATGGTTACATATTAATTAAATGACGCAAACCGCAATGTCAGGTACACTTTATGCTGTACGTGCAACTACTTGTACTTTTGCATACTTCCGGGTAGGAGATGAGTGGAGGTGAGGAGCGAGGAATATTGGGACTCACCCTCTGTGGTGCTAGCTGCTGGCAGCTACCCCATTGTTGATTTTCAACAATGCATTTGTCTGTGTGATTCTGCATTTGTGAATGCACCCTGGTTTGCTCCTGCTCACGTCAACCAATCACATGCACACACTGGCTGTGTCACATGCACATTGTGTGTAACATGTTTTGTGGTCTTCCTCAGTGAGGAGGGAATGAGAGTGGATTTTGTAGTAGTAAATTGGATAATTGCGGAACGGGATTGAATGATTGAATGAGTGGTTGGTACTCATGGGGGAATTGATTGATTGAAGTGGGGACGCAAGGGGCTGGGTTTCCTGAGGGAATAAATGGAACGCACCTGGAGTGAAAGGGGAGAATTGACGGAGGGTGAGCGAGAGAGGGTGGCTTGCCTCTGAGCTCCCGAAATGTTTGACAGTGTATTTTCTTTTCGTTTGGTTTAAGTTTGGTTAGCTTTTATTTCTGTGCGAATGTGTTGTGTTGTGTGTACGGTGGCGTACTGCAGAGCCGGTCAGTGCGACGGAGCCAGTGGAACCGGGGATATTGTGATGAGCTTTTGCTGGGGGAAACGACTTCCCCCTAGACTGTAAAGAATGTGTTTGCGCCGTACTTGAGCACAGCGTGCATGGATCCCAGACCGGTGTGAGCGGGGAACTGAGTGGCAGGGGGCGTGTAGACTTTGGTGGAAGGCATATTTTTCATATATTTATAAACAACGTGGTCTCACGCGGACTCGTCACATAGCGACGCTTCTGCCCAAGCGTCGCTATGTGACGCCAAAGGTAGCCTTTTGCGTCGTATATTGACGCAGCCTTTTGCGTCGTATATTGACGATTGTGGCCACATAATTTGTCTTTGGTTGTGGCACTTTGATATTATGCTTTTTTATTTTTATTTTTTCTTCATCTGGTAGAGAGTTACGTGAACTCTTGTGGTCGGGCTCGCCCACTATCTTAACAGTTCGGGCATGAGCCCGAGTTACATGAACTCCTGTGAGGTTATGTTTAGGGGTTGGGGATGGGGTACGGGAATCACGAAATCAGAAAGATCTCCGCGCACACGGCGAAGACTGAGCGGGCATGCTCGCAGTCGGTTATCACGAGCAAAGCCTTCGCCATAGTAGGATTCGTAAATTCGAGACGAGTGCGTCAAATAATGACGCAAAAGGCCTCCTTCTGCGTCTAAAGGATGACGCCGTAGGAGCTGCCCAAGCGTCGCTATGTGACGTGCGGACCCCAACCCAAAAGTGCGTGCGGACCCCAACCCAAAAGTGCGTGCGGACCCCAACCCAAAAGTGCGTGCGGACCCCAACCCAAAAGTGCGTGCGGACCCCAACCCAAAAGTGCGTGCGGACCCCAACCCAAAAGTGCGTGCGGACCCCAACCCAAAAGTGCGTGCGGACCCCAACCCAAAAGTGCGTGCGGACCCCAACCCAAAAGTGCGTGCGGACCCCAACCCAAAAGTGCGTGCGGACCCCAACCCAAAAGTGCGTGCGGACCCCAACCCAAAAGTGCGTGCGGACCCCAACCCAAAAGTGCGTGCGGACCCCAACCCAAAAGTGCGTGCGGACCCCAACCCAAAAGTGCGTGCGGACCCCAACCCAAAAGTGCGTGCGGACCCCAACCCAAAAGTGCGTGCGGACCCCAACCCAAAAGTGCGTGCGGACCCCAACCCAAAAGTGCGTGCGGACCCCAACCCAAAAGTGCGTGCGGACCCCAACCCAAAAGTGCGTGCGGACCCCAACCCAAAAGTGCGTGCGGACCCCAACCCAAAAGTGCGTGCGGACCCCAACCCAAAAGTGCGTGCGGACCCCAACCCAAAAGTGCGTGCGGACCCCAACCCAAAAGTGCGTGCGGACCCCAACCCAAAAGTGCGTGCGGACCCCAACCCAAAAGTGCGTGCGGACCCCAACCCAAAAGTGCGTGCGGACCCCAACCCAAAAGTGCGTGCGGACCCCAACCCAAAAGTGCGTGCGGACCCCAACCCAAAAGTGCGTGCGGACCCCAACCCAAAAGTGCGTGCGGACCCCAACCCAAAAGTGCGTGCGGACCCCAACCCAAAAGTGCGTGCGGACCCCAACCCAAAAGTGCGTGCGGACCCCAACCCAAAAGTGCGTGCGGACCCCAACCCAAAAGTGCGTGCGGACCCCAACCCAAAAGTGCGTGCGGACCCCAACCCAAAAGTGCGTGCGGACCCCAACCCAAAAGTGCGTGCGGACCCCAACCCAAAAGTGCGTGCGGACCCCAACCCAAAAGTGCGTGCGGACCCCAACCCAAAAGTGCGTGCGGACCCCAACCCAAAAGTGCGTGCGGACCCCAACCCAAAAGTGCGTGCGGACCCCAACCCAAAAGTGCGTGCGGACCCCAACCCAAAAGTGCGTGCGGACCCCAACCCAAAAGTGCGTGCGGACCCCAACCCAAAAGTGCGTGCGGACCCCAACCCAAAAGTGCGTGCGGACCCCAACCCAAAAGTGCGTGCGGACCCCAACCCAAAAGTGCGTGCGGACCCCAACCCAAAAGTGCGTGCGGACCCCAACCCAAAAGTGCGTGCGGACCCCAACCCAAAAGTGCGTGCGGACCCCAACCCAAAAGTGCGTGCGGACCCCAACCCAAAAGTGCGTGCGGACCCCAACCCAAAAGTGCGTGCGGACCCCAACCCAAAAGTGCGTGCGGACCCCAACCCAAAAGTGCGTGCGGACCCCAACCCAAAAGTGCGTGCGGACCCCAACCCAAAAGTGCGTGCGGACCCCAACCCAAAAGTGCGTGCGGACCCCAACCCAAAAGTGCGTGCGGACCCCAACCCAAAAGTGCGTGCGGACCCCAACCCAAAAGTGCGTGCGGACCCCAACCCAAAAGTGCGTGCGGACCCCAACCCAAAAGTGCGTGCGGACCCCAACCCAAAAGTGCGTGCGGACCCCAACCCAAAAGTGCGTGCGGACCCCAACCCAAAAGTGCGTGCGGACCCCAACCCAAAAGTGCGTGCGGACCCCAACCCAAAAGTGCGTGCGGACCCCAACCCAAAAGTGCGTGCGGACCCCAACCCAAAAGTGCGTGCGGACCCCAACCCAAAAGTGCGTGCGGACCCCAACCCAAAAGTGCGTGCGGACCCCAACCCAAAAGTGCGTGCGGACCCCAACCCAAAAGTGCGTGCGGACCCCAACCCAAAAGTGCGTGCGGACCCCAACCCAAAAGTGCGTGCGGACCCCAACCCAAAAGTGCGTGCGGACCCCAACCCAAAAGTGCGTGCGGACCCCAACCCAAAAGTGCGTGCGGACCCCAACCCAAAAGTGCGTGCGGACCCCAACCCAAAAGTGCGTGCGGACCCCAACCCAAAAGTGCGTGCGGACCCCAACCCAAAAGTGCGTGCGGACCCCAACCCAAAAGTGCGTGCGGACCCCAACCCAAAAGTGCGTGCGGACCCCAACCCAAAAGTGCGTGCGGACCCCAACCCAAAAGTGCGTGCGGACCCCAACCCAAAAGTGCGTGCGGACCCCAACCCAAAAGTGCGTGCGGACCCCAACCCAAAAGTGCGTGCGGACCCCAACCCAAAAGTGCGTGCGGACCCCAACCCAAAAGTGCGTGCGGACCCCAACCCAAAAGTGCGTGCGGACCCCAACCCAAAAGTGCGTGCGGACCCCAACCCAAAAGTGCGTGCGGACCCCAACCCAAAAGTGCGTGCGGACCCCAACCCAAAAGTGCGTGCGGACCCCAACCCAAAAGTGCGTGCGGACCCCAACCCAAAAGTGCGTGCGGACCCCAACCCAAAAGTGCGTGCGGACCCCAACCCAAAAGTGCGTGCGGACCCCAACCCAAAAGTGCGTGCGGACCCCAACCCAAAAGTGCGTGCGGACCCCAACCCAAAAGTGCGTGCGGACCCCAACCCAAAAGTGCGTGCGGACCCCAACCCAAAAGTGCGTGCGGACCCCAACCCAAAAGTGCGTGCGGACCCCAACCCAAAAGTGCGTGCGGACCCCAACCCAAAAGTGCGTGCGGACCCCAACCCAAAAGTGCGTGCGGACCCCAACCCAAAAGTGCGTGCGGACCCCAACCCAAAAGTGCGTGCGGACCCCAACCCAAAAGTGCGTGCGGACCCCAACCCAAAAGTGCGTGCGGACCCCAACCCAAAAGTGCGTGCGGACCCCAACCCAAAAGTGCGTGCGGACCCCAACCCAAAAGTGCGTGCGGACCCCAACCCAAAAGTGCGTGCGGACCCCAACCCAAAAGTGCGTGCGGACCCCAACCCAAAAGTGCGTGCGGACCCCAACCCAAAAGTGCGTGCGGACCCCAACCCAAAAGTGCGTGCGGACCCCAACCCAAAAGTGCGTGCGGACCCCAACCCAAAAGTGCGTGCGGACCCCAACCCAAAAGTGCGTGCGGACCCCAACCCAAAAGTGCGTGCGGACCCCAACCCAAAAGTGCGTGCGGACCCCAACCCAAAAGTGCGTGCGGACCCCAACCCAAAAGTGCGTGCGGACCCCAACCCAAAAGTGCGTGCGGACCCCAACCCAAAAGTGCGTGCGGACCCCAACCCAAAAGTGCGTGCGGACCCCAACCCAAAAGTGCGTGCGGACCCCAACCCAAAAGTGCGTGCGGACCCCAACCCAAAAGTGCGTGCGGACCCCAACCCAAAAGTGCGTGCGGACCCCAACCCAAAAGTGCGTGCGGACCCCAACCCAAAAGTGCGTGCGGACCCCAACCCAAAAGTGCGTGCGGACCCCAACCCAAAAGTGCGTGCGGACCCCAACCCAAAAGTGCGTGCGGACCCCAACCCAAAAGTGCGTGCGGACCCCAACCCAAAAGTGCGTGCGGACCCCAACCCAAAAGTGCGTGCGGACCCCAACCCAAAAGTGCGTGCGGACCCCAACCCAAAAGTGCGTGCGGACCCCAACCCAAAAGTGCGTGCGGACCCCAACCCAAAAGTGCGTGCGGACCCCAACCCAAAAGTGCGTGCGGACCCCAACCCAAAAGTGCGTGCGGACCCCAACCCAAAAGTGCGTGCGGACCCCAACCCAAAAGTGCGTGCGGACCCCAACCCAAAAGTGCGTGCGGACCCCAACCCAAAAGTGCGTGCGGACCCCAACCCAAAAGTGCGTGCGGACCCCAACCCAAAAGTGCGTGCGGACCCCAACCCAAAAGTGCGTGCGGACCCCAACCCAAAAGTGCGTGCGGACCCCAACCCAAAAGTGCGTGCGGACCCCAACCCAAAAGTGCGTGCGGACCCCAACCCAAAAGTGCGTGCGGACCCCAACCCAAAAGTGCGTGCGGACCCCAACCCAAAAGTGCGTGCGGACCCCAACCCAAAAGTGCGTGCGGACCCCAACCCAAAAGTGCGTGCGGACCCCAACCCAAAAGTGCGTGCGGACCCCAACCCAAAAGTGCGTGCGGACCCCAACCCAAAAGTGCGTGCGGACCCCAACCCAAAAGTGCGTGCGGACCCCAACCCAAAAGTGCGTGCGGACCCCAACCCAAAAGTGCGTGCGGACCCCAACCCAAAAGTGCGTGCGGACCCCAACCCAAAAGTGCGTGCGGACCCCAACCCAAAAGTGCGTGCGGACCCCAACCCAAAAGTGCGTGCGGACCCCAACCCAAAAGTGCGTGCGGACCCCAACCCAAAAGTGCGTGCGGACCCCAACCCAAAAGTGCGTGCGGACCCCAACCCAAAAGTGCGTGCGGACCCCAACCCAAAAGTGCGTGCGGACCCCAACCCAAAAGTGCGTGCGGACCCCAACCCAAAAGTGCGTGCGGACCCCAACCCAAAAGTGCGTGCGGACCCCAACCCAAAAGTGCGTGCGGACCCCAACCCAAAAGTGCGTGCGGACCCCAACCCAAAAGTGCGTGCGGACCCCAACCCAAAAGTGCGTGCGGACCCCAACCCAAAAGTGCGTGCGGACCCCAACCCAAAAGTGCGTGCGGACCCCAACCCAAAAGTGCGTGCGGACCCCAACCCAAAAGTGCGTGCGGACCCCAACCCAAAAGTGCGTGCGGACCCCAACCCAAAAGTGCGTGCGGACCCCAACCCAAAAGTGCGTGCGGACCCCAACCCAAAAGTGCGTGCGGACCCCAACCCAAAAGTGCGTGCGGACCCCAACCCAAAAGTGCGTGCGGACCCCAACCCAAAAGTGCGTGCGGACCCCAACCCAAAAGTGCGTGCGGACCCCAACCCAAAAGTGCGTGCGGACCCCAACCCAAAAGTGCGTGCGGACCCCAACCCAAAAGTGCGTGCGGACCCCAACCCAAAAGTGCGTGCGGACCCCAACCCAAAAGTGCGTGCGGACCCCAACCCAAAAGTGCGTGCGGACCCCAACCCAAAAGTGCGTGCGGACCCCAACCCAAAAGTGCGTGCGGACCCCAACCCGTTAAAATGGCACCATCTTGTGGTCAAAATGTGGTAGTACTGTTATATACAAGGATATGAGATGGCCAACTTCAAACTCTAATTAAACTTCATGGGGGGATTTAACCATCACCATTTTCACTGTTTATATTTATAAATATATGCAGAAATAATAATCCAAGTCACAGCTTCTCATGTGTTTTCCCGCATAATTTATGCTAACAGATATTGGTGATTTTAAACATGTTTCAACCTCTCTTTTTCACTCCAGCTTTTCTGCAGCAATTGTGGCCCCGGTTTATCTGTGTGCAAACCCAGTGCGTACGTTCTGAAGTGTGCCGGTGTCCCAGGTGCAGTGGTATGTATATTTTTATGTCTCAGACTCAGGTCCCAGGGCCTCGTTGTCACGACTTTGGCCTGGTTCATATCTCAACACTTGTGAATTGTAGTATCAGAATCCATGTCAAGAACTAGGCCCGTTACAGGTGTCGAGAATTTACGGCAGATACAAGTCTTAAGCCCTCAGAGTGCGACCAGCAGCTGCAACAAGCCTTAAGACCGTCTGGAATCTGCCCTGGGTGGATCCATGACCCAAAACCTCTGAAATCTGTGCCGTCCTAGGCTCATAATTGGTGAAATTGTGGCCACATGGCCAATAAAACTAACCGTTTGGTAAATAATGAAGAATTCAAAGACAAAGCAAATGATAACGAGCCAAACCTGCATTGTGTTAAGGAAAAAATTTAACTTGCGTTCAATTACCTAATTAGGAGCCTAATCACCTGAGTTGTTACTTCTTCTTTGTAATTGTTTGCAATATAACACAATGAGCATAATGAACATGGGGTTTTTTTCTTCTTCATGGCATGCATAGCTATTGCTAACATAACGTGGCTTAAGAGAGTAAAGATTTTAAAGTGTTCTCTCTATACAATAAAAACACCTAATTAAGAAAAAATAACAGCTTGTTAAAATTCTGGTATTGCAATTGTGGTTGGAACGAAAACCAGCATACACAGGGGTACTCCAGGACCAGGGTTGGGAACCACTGATATAGAGGATACAAGAGTTTGGCAATCTCAACAAGCCTGCCAAGTTTGGTGATTCTAGGCCAAACCAGCTCATGGGAATTTTAGGTGAAAGGGGAGAAAAAAAGAAAAAAAAAGAATCTGAACAAAAACAATAGGGTACCAGCAGCTACGTCCCCTAATAAACAAGCAAACTGCTGGCTATTAGCTTTGCAGCTGCAATTACTGGGATTATTATAAATTGCTGTGTAGCATTCTCTGTGTGGTCTTTTCAGCAGGTGATCTGTTCGGTAGTGCAGCATCGTGTCATATGACTCTATAAGATCTGTTTTGAGTTTGAGAGAGAGCATGTCTCTGACAGGAATTGTATTTCATTGAAACTAGAGCAAGAGAACAAGATCTATGCAGATGCAGTCAGTAAATGTGGGCCATAGACTATATCTACTGCTGTCTTTCCTTACCAGCTCTGCTGATTAAATTATACTGAGTCAGCTCGGAGTCCATCCACAGGACTCGGACCAGTTTTTTTAAACGGACTTATCTTGCTGCAGACCTTCTCCAGTTGAGTAACAGAATCAGCAATAGCAGCAGAGTGTCTAGTTTTTGGTGTCAGAGCTAGTATTCATATCAAAGAATATGGCCATGCTTGGCACAAAATGGTGACGTTATCTGTAGTGCCACCTTTTCCAGGAGAGACGGATACCATCTAGGCGCCGGTGTGGTAGTGTTAGCTTTCACAGTGCGGGAGGCATGTCCACTCTACTGGACATGTACAGGCCTGCTACACATTTGTCTAGTACGACATTTCTATTTCTTCAGTGTGTGAAGCATCTCTGTCAGCTCTTGCAGTTGTAAATCTGAGTCTCAGTGTGACTATGAATACATAACCAATGCCTTTTTCTGCCTGAAATATTATAGTGCAATGTGAGTGTGTGTATACATCACGTTCTGTACAGTTATTTGTAGTGTAATTGACCCCTGGTTCTGCGTAGGGTAACAAGATCTGAGAATGGCTGGTAGCTCACAGAACATAGCTAGCTATAGCTCAGCCCGCTCCCTACACATTAACATCTCACACTTTTCTGACCAGACGTCTTCTACTCTTACTCTGAAAAAATACCATGCACTGTGTGCATCACAAGACTCCAAAAATGCATCCTCCTTTCCTCCACTACCACCTCCTCTCCTCCGGCCCCAGAAGCCGATCTTTGTGTCCTAATCTAATATTGCTGATTACATATTAATGGTTACATATTAATTAAATGACGCAAACCGCAATGTCAGGTACACTTTATGCTGTACGTGCAACTACTTGTACTTTTGCATACTTCCGGGTAGGAGATGAGTGGAGGTGAGGAGCGAGGAATATTGGGACTCACCCTCTGTGGTGCTAGCTGCTGGCAGCTACCCCATTGTTGATTTTCAACAATGCATTTGTCTGTGTGATTCTGCATTTGTGAATGCACCCTGGTTTGCTCCTGCTCACGTCAACCAATCACATGCACACACTGGCTGTGTCACATGCACAGTGTGTGTAACATGTTTTGTGGTCTTCCTCAGTGAGGAGGGAATGAGAGTGGATTTTGTAGTAGTAAATTGGATAATTGCGGAACGGGATTGAATGATTGAATGAGTGGTTGGTACTCATGGGGGAATTGATTGATTGAAGTGGGGACGCAAGGGGCTGGGTTTCCTGAGGGAATAAATGGAACGCACCTGGAGTGAAAGGGGAGAATTGACGGAGGGTGAGCGAGAGAGGGTGGCTTGCCTCTGAGCTCCCGAAATGTTTGACAGTGTATTTTCTTTTCGTTTGGTTTATTAAGTTTGGTTAGCTTTTATTTCTGTGCGAATGTGTTGTGTTGTGTGTACGGTGGCGTACTGCAGAGCCGGTCAGTGCGACGGAGCCAGTGGAACCGGGGATATTGTGATGAGCTTTTGCTGGGGGAAACGACTTCCCCTAGACTGTAAAGAATGTGTTTGCGCCGTACTTGAGCACAGCGTGCATGGATCCCAGACCAGCGGGGAACTGAGTGGCAGAGGGTGTGTACGTCTCTCCCTTGCCTAGAGTCGGTGTCCTGTGGCGTGACCGGCGAGTGTGATGAGGGCGAAGGCCTGTGACCTGAGGCTCGCCCGAGTGGGGGACAGGCATAAACCCCGTTGGCGACCACCAAAGAGTGGCGAAGCTGTCCCATTGTGTGTTGCATGTGTATGGTTATTTGTTTGGCCTGTATTTTTCTTTTATTTGGTGGTAGTCCTCCAAGTGGTGTGGGCAGGACTCCACTACTTTGTGTGTGTGAGTGTGTGTGTGTGTGCGTGTAGACTTTTGAGGGGGGGTGCATGTTGACTTTTGAGGGGGGGGCGCGTGTAGACTTTTGGGGGGGGCGTGTAGACTTTTGAGGGGGGGGGCGCGTGTAGACTTTTAGACTACCACATTTTGACCACAAGATGGTGCCATTTTAACAGATTGTTGAAATGGCACCATCTAGTGGTCAAAATGTGGTAGTACTATATGTGATATACATCTCATATCCTTGTATTTCACATAGTACTACCACATTTTGACCACAAGATGGTGCCAATTCAACTATCTGTTAAAATGGCACCATCTTGTGGTCAAAATGTGGTAGTACTGTTATATACAAGGATATGAGATGGCCAACTTCAAACTCTAATTAAACTTCATGGGGGGATTTAACCATCACCATTTTCACTGTGCATATTTATAAATATATGAAGAAATAATAATCCAAGTCACAGCTTCTCATGTGTTTTCCCGCATAATTTATGCTAACAGATATTGGTGATTTTAAACATGTTTCAACCTCTCTTTTTCACTCCAGCTTTTCTGCAGCCCCGCAAGCAATTGTGGCCCCGGTTTATCTGTGTGCAAACCCAGTGCGTACGTTCTGAAGTGTGCCGGTGTCCCAGGTGCAGTGGTATGTATATTTTATGTCTCAGACTCAGGTCCCAGGGCCTCGTTGTCACGACTTTGGCCTGGTTCATATCTCAACACTTGTGAATTGTAGTATCAGAATCCATGTCAAGAACTAGGCCCGTTACAGGTGTCGAGAATTTACGGCAGATACAAGTCTTAAGGCCTCAGAGTGCGACCAGCAGCTGCAAGCCTTAAGACCGTCTGGAATCTGCCCTGGGTGGATCCATGACCCAAAACCTCTGAAATCTGTGCCGTCCTAGGCTCATAATTGGTGAAATTGTGGCCACATGGCCAATAAAACTAACCGTTTGGTAAATAATGAAGAATTCAAAGACAAAGCAAATGATAACTAGCCAAACCTGCATTGTGTTAAGGAAAAAATTTAACTTGCGTTCAATTACCTAATTAGGAGCCTAATCACCTGAGTTGTTACTTCTTCTTTGTAATTGTTTGCAATATAACACAATGAGCATAATGAACATGGGTTTTTTTTCTTCTTCATGGCATGCATAGCTATTGCTAACATAACGTGGCTTAAGAGAGTAAAGATTTTAAAGTGTTCTCTCTATACAATAAAAACACCTAATTAAGAAAAAATAACAGCTTGTTAAAATTCTGGTATTGCAATTGTGGTTGGAACGAAAACCAGCATACACAGGGGTACTCCAGGACCAGGGTTGGGAACCACTGATATAGAGGATACAAGGGTTTGGCAATCTCAACAAGCCTGCCAAGTTTGGTGATTCTAGGCCAAACCAGCTCATGGGAATTTTAGGTGAAAGGGGAGAAAAAAAGAAAAAAAAAAGAAAAAAAAAGAATCTGAACAAAAACAATAGGGTACCAGCAGCTACGTCCCCTAATAAACAAGCAAACTGCTGGCTATTAGCTTTGCAGCTGCAATTACTGGGATTATTATAAATTGCTGTGTAGCTTTCTCTGTGTGGTCTTTTCAGCAGGTGATCTGTTCGGTAGTGCAGCATCGTGTCATATGACTCTATAAGATCTGGTTTGAGTTTGAGAGAGAGCATGTCTCTGACAGGAATTGTCTCTCATTGAAACTAGAGCAAGAGAACAAGATCTATGCAGATGCAGTCAGTAAATGTGGGCCATAGACTATATCTACTGCTGTCTTTCCTTACCAGCTCTGCTGATTAAATTATACTGAGTCAGCTCGGAGTCCATCCACAGGACTCGGACCAGTGGTTTTAAACGGACTTATCTTGCTGCAGACCTTCTCCAGTTGAGTAACAGAATCAGCAATAGCAGCAGAGTGTCTAGTTTTTGGTGTCAGAGCTAGTATTCATATCAAAGAATATGGCCATGCTTGGCACAAAATGGTGACGTTATCTGTCGTGCCACCTTTTCCAGGAGAGACGGATACCATCTAGGCGCCGGTGTGGTAGTGTTAGCTTTCACAGTGCGGGAGGCATGTCCACTCTACTGGACATGTACAGGCCTGCTACACATTTGTCTAGTACGACATTTCTATTTCTTCAGTGTGTGAAGCATCTCTGTCAGCTCTTGCAGTTGTAAATCTGAGTCTCAGTGTGACTATGAATACATAACCAATGCCTTTTTCTGCCTGAAATATTATAGTGCAATGTGAGTGTGTGTATACATCACGTTCTGTACAGTTATTTGTAGTGTAATTGACCCCTGGTTCTGCGTAGGGTAACAAGATCTGAGAATGGCTGGTAGCTCACAGAACATAGCTAGCTATAGCTCAGCCCGCTCCCTACACATTAACATCTCACACTTTTCTGACCAGACGTCTTCTACTCTTACTCTGAAAAAATACCATGCACTGTGTGCATCACAAGACTCCAAAAATGCATCCTCCTTTCCTCCACTACCACCTCCTCTCCTCCGGCCCCAGAAGCCGATCTTTGTGTCCTAATCTAATATTGCTGATTACATATTAATGGTTACATATTAATTAAATGACGCAAACCGCAATGTCAGGTACACTTTATGCTGTACGTGCAACTACTTGTACTTTTGCATACTTCCGGGTAGGAGATGAGTGGAGGTGAGGAGCGAGGAATATTGGGACTCACCCTCTGTGGTGCTAGCTGCTGGCAGCTACCCCATTGTTGATTTTCAACAATGCATTTGTCTGTGTGATTCTGCATTTGTGAATGCACCCTGGTTTGCTCCTGCTCACGTCAACCAATCACATGCACACACTGGCTGTGTCACATGCACATTGTGTGTAACATGTTTTGTGGTCTTCCTCAGTGAGGAGGGAATGAGAGTGGATTTTGTAGTAGTAAATTGGATAATTGCGGAACGGGATTGAATGATTGAATGAGTGGTTGGTACTCATGGGGGAATTGATTGATTGAAGTGGGGACGCAAGGGGCTGGGTTTCCTGAGGGAATAAATGGAACGCACCTGGAGTGAAAGGGGAGAATTGACGGAGGGTGAGCGAGAGAGGGTGGCTTGCCTCTGAGCTCCCGAAATGTTTGACAGTGTATTTTCTTTTCGTTTGGTTTATTAAGTTTGGTTAGCTTTTATTTCTGTGCGAATGTGTTGTGTTGTGTGTACGGTGGCGTACTGCAGAGCCGGTCAGTGCGACGGAGCCAGTGGAACCGGGGATATTGTGATGAGCTTTTGCTGGGGGAAACGACTTCCCCTAGACTGTAAAGAATGTGTTTGCGCCGTACTTGAGCACAGCGTGCATGGATCCCAGACCGGTGTGAGCGGGGAACTGAGTGGCAGAGGGTGTGTACGTCTCTCCCTTGCCTAGAGTCGGTGTCCTGTGGCGTGACCGGCGAGTGTGATGAGGGCGAAGGCCTGTGACCTGAGGCTCGCCCGAGTGGGGGACAGGCATAAACCCCGTTGGCGACCACCAAAGAGTGGCGAAGCTGTCCCATTGTGTGTTGCATGTGTATGGTTATTTGTTTGGCCTGTATTTTTCTTTTATTTGGTGGTAGTCCTCCAAGTGGTGTGGGCAGGACTCCACTACTTTGTGTGTGTGAGTGTGTGTGTGTGTGCGTGTAGACTTTTGAGGGGGGGTGCATGTTGACTTTTGAGGGGGGGGCGCGTGTAGACTTTTGGGGGGGGCGTGTAGACTTTTGAGGGGGGGGGGCGCGTGTAGACTTTTAGACTACCACATTTTGACCACAAGATGGTGCCATTTTAACAGATTGTTGAAATGGCACCATCTAGTGGTCAAAATGTGGTAGTACTATATGTGATATACATCTCATATCCTTGTATTTCACATAGTACTACCACATTTTGACCACAAGATGGTGCCAATTCAACTATCTGTTAAAATGGCACCATCTTGTGGTCAAAATGTGGTAGTACTGTTATATACAAGGATATGAGATGGCCAACTTCAAACTCTAATTAAACTTCATGGGGGGATTTAACCATCACCATTTTCACTGTGCATATTTATAAATATATGAAGAAATAATAATCCAAGTCACAGCTTCTCATGTGTTTTCCCGCATAATTTATGCTAACAGATATTGGTGATTTTAAACATGTTTCAACCTCTCTTTTTCACTCCAGCTTTTCTGCAGCCCCGCAAGCAATTGTGGCCCCGGTTTATCTGTGTGCAAACCCAGTGCGTACGTTCTGAAGTGTGCCGGTGTCCCAGGTGCAGTGGTATGTATATTTTATGTCTCAGACTCAGGTCCCAGGGCCTCGTTGTCACGACTTTGGCCT
>JAINUF010000050.1:39714-70715 GCA_029718625.1 Synaphobranchus kaupii | reverse complement strand
GTACGGGAATCACGAAATCAGAAAGATCTCCGCGCACACGGCGAAGACTGAGCGGGCATGCTCGCAGTCGGTTATCACGAGCAAAGCCTTCGCCATAGTAGGATTCGTAAATTCGAGACGAGTGCGTCAAATAATGACGCAAAAGGCCTCCTTCTGCGTCTAAAGGATGACGCCGTAGGAGCTGCCCAAGCGTCGCTATGTGACGACTTGGGAGTGAGACCAGGCTGTTATAAATATGCACAGTGAAAATGGTGACGTTAAATCCCCCCATGAAGTTTAATTAGAGTTTGAAGTTGGCCATCTCATAGCCTTGTATATAACAGTACTACCACGTTTTGACCACAAGATGGTGCCATTTTAACATAGTTGAAATGGCACCATCTAGTGGTCAAAATGTGGTAGTGCTATATGTGATATACATCTCATATCCTTGTATTTCACATAGTACTACCACATTTTGACCACAAGATGGTGCTAATTCAACTATCTGTTAAAATGGCACCATCTTGTGTCAAAATGTGGTAGTACTGTTATATACAAGGATATGAGATGGCCAACTTCAAACTCTAATTAAACTTCATGGGGGGATTTAACCATCACCATTTTCACTGTGCATATTTATAAATATATGAAGAAATAATAATCCAAGTCACAGCTTCTCATGTGTTTTCCCGCATAATTTATGCTAACAGATATTGATGATTTTAAACATGTTTCAACCTCTCTTTTTCACTCCAGCTTTTCTGCAGCCCCGCAAGCAATTGTGGCCCCGATTTATCTGTGTGCAAACCCAGTGCGAACCCCAACCCAAAAGTGCGAACCCCAACCCAAAAGTGCGAACCCCAACCCAAAAGTGCGAACCCCAACCCAAAAGTGCGAACCCCAACCCAAAAGTGCGAACCCCAACCCAAAAGTGCGTGCGGACCCCAACCCAAAAGTGCGTGCGGACCCCAACCCAAAAGTGCGTGCGGACCCCAACCCAAAAGTGCGTGCGGACCCCAACCCAAAAGTGCGTGCGGACCCCAACCCAAAAGTGCGTGCGGACCCCAACCCAAAAGTGCGTGCGGACCCCAACCCAAAAGTGCGTGCGGACCCCAACCCAAAAGTGCGTGCGGACCCCAACCCAAAAGTGCGTGCGGACCCCAACCCAAAAGTGCGTGCGGACCCCAACCCAAAAGTGCGTGCGGACCCCAACCCAAAAGTGCGTGCGGACCCCAACCCAAAAGTGCGTGCGGACCCCAACCCAAAAGTGCGTGCGGACCCCAACCCAAAAGTGCGTGCGGACCCCAACCCAAAAGTGCGTGCGGACCCCAACCCAAAAGTGCGTGCGGACCCCAACCCAAAAGTGCGTGCGGACCCCAACCCAAAAGTGCGTGCGGACCCCAACCCAAAAGTGCGTGCGGACCCCAACCCAAAAGTGCGTGCGGACCCCAACCCAAAAGTGCGTGCGGACCCCAACCCAAAAGTGCGTGCGGACCCCAACCCAAAAGTGCGTGCGGACCCCAACCCAAAAGTGCGTGCGGACCCCAACCCAAAAGTGCGTGCGGACCCCAACCCAAAAGTGCGTGCGGACCCCAACCCAAAAGTGCGTGCGGACCCCAACCCAAAAGTGCGTGCGGACCCCAACCCAAAAGTGCGTGCGGACCCCAACCCAAAAGTGCGTGCGGACCCCAACCCAAAAGTGCGTGCGGACCCCAACCCAAAAGTGCGTGCGGACCCCAACCCAAAAGTGCGTGCGGACCCCAACCCAAAAGTGCGTGCGGACCCCAACCCAAAAGTGCGTGCGGACCCCAACCCAAAAGTGCGTGCGGACCCCAACCCAAAAGTGCGTGCGGACCCCAACCCAAAAGTGCGTGCGGACCCCAACCCAAAAGTGCGTGCGGACCCCAACCCAAAAGTGCGTGCGGACCCCAACCCAAAAGTGCGTGCGGACCCCAACCCAAAAGTGCGTGCGGACCCAACCCAAAAGTGCGTGCGGACCCCAACCCAAAAGTGCGTGCGGACCCCAACCCAAAAGTGCGTGCGGACCCCAACCCAAAAGTGCGTGCGGACCCCAACCCAAAAGTGCGTGCGGACCCCAACCCAAAAGTGCGTGCGGACCCCAACCCAAAAGTGCGTGCGGACCCCAACCCAAAAGTGCGTGCGGACCCCAACCCAAAAGTGCGTGCGGACCCCAACCCAAAAGTGCGTGCGGACCCCAACCCAAAAGTGCGTGCGGACCCCAACCCAAAAGTGCGTGCGGACCCCAACCCAAAAGTGCGTGCGGACCCCAACCCAAAAGTGCGTGCGGACCCCAACCCAAAAGTGCGTGCGGACCCCAACCCAAAAGTGCGTGCGGACCCCAACCCAAAAGTGCGTGCGGACCCCAACCCAAAAGTGCGTGCGGACCCCAACCCAAAAGTGCGTGCGGACCCCAACCCAAAAGTGCGTGCGGACCCCAACCCAAAAGTGCGTGCGGACCCCAACCCAAAAGTGCGTGCGGACCCCAACCCAAAAGTGCGTGCGGACCCCAACCCAAAAGTGCGTGCGGACCCCAACCCAAAAGTGCGTGCGGACCCCAACCCAAAAGTGCGTGCGGACCCCAACCCAAAAGTGCGTGCGGACCCCAACCCAAAAGTGCGTGCGGACCCCAACCCAAAAGTGCGTGCGGACCCCAACCCAAAAGTGCGTGCGGACCCCAACCCAAAAGTGCGTGCGGACCCCAACCCAAAAGTGCGTGCGGACCCCAACCCAAAAGTGCGTGCGGACCCCAACCCAAAAGTGCGTGCGGACCCCAACCCAAAAGTGCGTGCGGACCCCAACCCAAAAGTGCGTGCGGACCCCAACCCAAAAGTGCGTGCGGACCCCAACCCAAAAGTGCGTGCGGACCCCAACCCAAAAGTGCGTGCGGACCCCAACCCAAAAGTGCGTGCGGACCCCAACCCAAAAGTGCGTGCGGACCCCAACCCAAAAGTGCGTGCGGACCCCAACCCAAAAGTGCGTGCGGACCCCAACCCAAAAGTGCGTGCGGACCCCAACCCAAAGTGCGTGCGGACCCCAACCCAAAAGTGCGTGCGGACCCCAACCCAAAAGTGCGTGCGGACCCCAACCCAAAAGTGCGTGCGGACCCCAACCCAAAGTGCGTGCGGACCCCAACCCAAAAGTGCGTGCGGACCCCAACCCAAAAGTGCGTGCGGACCCCAACCCAAAAGTGCGTGCGGACCCCAACCCAAAAGTGCGTGCGGACCCCAACCCGTTAAAATGGCACCATCTTGTGGTCAAAATGTGGTAGTACTGTTATATACAAGGATATGAGATGGCCAACTTCAAACTCTAATTAAACTTCATGGGGGGATTTAACCATCACCATTTTCACTGTTTATATTTATAAATATATGAAGAAATAATAATCCAAGTCACAGCTTCTCATGTGTTTTCCCGCATAATTTATGCTAACAGATATTGGTGATTTTAAACATGTTTCAACCTCTCTTTTTCACTCCAGCTTTTCTGCAGCAATTGTGGCCCCGGTTTATCTGTGTGCAAACCCAGTGCGTACGTTCTGAAGTGTGCCGGTGTCCCAGGTGCAGTGGTATGTATATTTTTATGTCTCAGACTCAGGTCCCAGGGCCTCGTTGTCACGACTTTGGCCTGGTTCATATCTCAACACTTGTGAATTGTAGTATCAGAATCCATGTCAAGAACTAGGCCCGTTACAGGTGTCGAGAATTTACGGCAGATACAAGTCTTAAGGCCTCAGAGTGCGACCAGCAGCTGCAACAAGCCTTAAGACCGTCTGGAATCTGCCCTGGGTGGATCCATGACCCAAAACCTCTGAAATCTGTGCCGTCCTAGGCTCATAATTGGTGAAATTGTGGCCACATGGCCAATAAAACTAACCGTTTGGTAAATAATGAAGAAATTCAAAGACAAAGCAAATGATAACGAGCCAAACCTGCATTGTGTTAAGGAAAAAATTTAACTTGCGTTCAATTACCTAATTAGGAGCCTAATCACCTGAGTTGTTACTTCTTCTTTGTAATTGTTTGCAATATAACACAATGAGCATAATGAACATGGGTTTTTTTTCTTCTTCATGGCATGCATAGCTATTGCTAACATAACGTGGCTTAAGAGAGTAAAGATTTTAAAGTGTTCTCTCTATACAATAAAAACACCTAATTAAGAAAAAATAACAGCTTGTTAAAATTCTGGTATTGCAATTGTGGTTGGAACGAAAACCAGCATACACAGGGGTACTCCAGGACCAGGGTTGGGAACCACTGATATAGAGGATACAAGAGTTTGGCAATCTCAACAAGCCTGCCAAGTTTGGTGATTCTAGGCCAAACCAGCTCATGGGAATTTTAGGTGAAAGGGGAGAAAAAAAGAAAAAAAAAGAATCTGAACAAAAACAATAGGGTACCAGCAGCTACGTCCCCTAATAAACAAGCAAACTGCTGGCTATTAGCTTTGCAGCTGCAATTACTGGGATTATTATAAATTGCTGTGTAGCATTCTCTGTGTGGTCTTTTCAGCAGGTGATCTGTTCGGTAGTGCAGCATCGTGTCATATGACTCTATAAGATCTGTTTTGAGTTTGAGAGAGAGCATGTCTCTGACAGGAATTGTATCTCATTGAAACTAGAGCAAGAGAACAAGATCTATGCAGATGCAGTCAGTAAATGTGGGCCATAGACTATATCTACTGCTGTCTTTCCTTACCAGCTCTGCTGATTAAATTATACTGAGTCAGCTCGGAGTCCATCCACAGGACTCGGACCAGTTTTTTTAAACGGACTTATCTTGCTGCAGACCTTCTCCAGTTGAGTAACAGAATCAGCAATAGCAGCAGAGTGTCTAGTTTTTGGTGTCAGAGCTAGTATTCATATCAAAGAATATGGCCATGCTTGGCACAAAATGGTGACGTTATCTGTAGTGCCACCTTTTCCAGGAGAGACGGATACCATCTAGGCGCCGGTGTGGTAGTGTTAGCTTTCACAGTGCGGGAAGCATGTCCACTCTACTGGACATGTACAGGCCTGCTACACATTTGTCTAGTACGACATTTCTATTTCTTCAGTGTGTGAAGCATCTCTGTCAGCTCTTGCAGTTGTAAATCTGAGTCTCAGTGTGACTATGAATACATAACCAATGCCTTTTTCTGCCTGAAATATTATAGTGCAATGTGAGTGTGTGTATACATCACGTTCTGTACAGTTATTTGTAGTGTAATTGACCCTGGTTCTGCGTAGGGTAACAAGATCTGAGAATGGCTGGTAGCTCACAGAACATAGCTAGCTATAGCTCAGCCCGCTCCCTACACATTAACATCTCACACTTTTCTGACCAGACGTCTTCTACTCTTACTCTGAAAAAATACCATGCACTGTGTGCATCACAAGACTCCAAAAATGCATCCTCCTTTCCTCCACTACCACCTCCTCTCCTCCGGCCCCAGAAGCCGATCTTTGTGTCCTAATCTAATATTGCTGATTACATATTAATGGTTACATATTAATTAAATGACGCAAACCGCAATGTCAGGTACACTTTATGCTGTACGTGCAACTACTTGTACTTTTGCATACTTCCGGGTAGGAGATGAGTGGAGGTGAGGAGCGAGGAATATTGGGACTCACCCTCTGTGGTGCTAGCTGCTGGCAGCTACCCCATTGTTGATTTTCAACAATGCATTTGTCTGTGTGATTCTGCATTTGTGAATGCACCCTGGTTTGCTCCTGCTCACGTCAACCAATCACATGCACACACTGGCTGTGTCACATGCACATTGTGTGTAACATGTTTTGTGGTCTTCCTCAGTGAGGAGGGAATGAGAGTGGATTTTGTAGTAGTAAATTGGATAATTGCGGAACGGGATTGAATGATTGAATGAGTGGTTGGTACTCATGGGGGAATTGATTGATTGAAGTGGGGACGCAAGGGGCTGGGTTTCCTGAGGGAATAAATGGAACGCACCTGGAGTGAAAGGGGAGAATTGACGGAGGGTGAGCGAGAGAGGGTGGCTTGCCTCTGAGCTCCCGAAATGTTTGACAGTGTATTTTCTTTTCGTTTGGTTTAAGTTTGGTTAGCTTTTATTTCTGTGCGAATGTGTTGTGTTGTGTGTACGGTGGCGTACTGCAGAGCCGGTCAGTGCGACGGAGCCAGTGGAACCGGGGATATTGTGATGAGCTTTTGCTGGGGGAAACGACTTCCCCCTAGACTGTAAAGAATGTGTTTGCGCCGTACTTGAGCACAGCGTGCATGGATCCCAGACCGGTGTGAGCGGGGAACTGAGTGGCAGGGGGCGTGTAGACTTTGGTGGAAGGCATATTTTTCATATATTTATAAACAACGTGGTCTCACGCGGACTCGTCACATAGCGACGCTTCTGCCCAAGCGTCGCTATGTGACGCCAAAGGTAGCCTTTTGCGTCGTATATTGACGCAGCCTTTTGCGTCGTATATTGACGATTGTGGCCACATAATTTGTCTTTGGTTGTGGCACTTTGATATTATGCTTTTTTATTTTTATTTTTTCTTCATCTGGTAGAGAGTTACGTGAACTCTTGTGGTCGGGCTCGCCCACTATCTTAACAGTTCGGGCATGAGCCCGAGTTACATGAACTCCTGTGAGGTTATGTTTAGGGGTTGGGGATGGGGTACGGGAATCACGAAATCAGAAAGATCTCCGCGCACACGGCGAAGACTGAGCGGGCATGCTCGCAGTCGGTTATCACGAGCAAAGCCTTCGCCATAGTAGGATTCGTAAATTCGAGACGAGTGCGTCAAATAATGACGCAAAAGGCCTCCTTCTGCGTCTAAAGGATGACGCCGTAGGAGCTGCCCAAGCGTCGCTATGTGACGACTTGGGAGTGAGACCAGGCTGTTATAAATATGCACAGTGAAAATGGTGACGTTAAATCCCCCCATGAAGTTTAATTAGAGTTTGAAGTTGGCCATCTCATAGCCTTGTATATAACAGTACTACCACGTTTTGACCACAAGATGGTGCCATTTTAACATAGTTGAATGTGGTAGTGCTATATGTGATATACATCTCATATCCTTGTATTTCACATAGTACTACCACATTTTGACCACAAGATGGTGCTAATTCAACTATCTGTTAAAATGGCACCATCTTGTGGTCAAAATGTGGTAGTACTGTTATATACAAGGATATGAGATGGCCAACTTCAAACTCTAATTAAACTTCATGGGGGGATTTAACCATCACCATTTTCACTGTGCATATTTATAAATATATGAAGAAATAATAATCCAAGTCACAGCTTCTCATGTGTTTTCCCGCATAATTTATGCTAACAGATATTGATGATTTTAAACATGTTTCAACCTCTCTTTTTCACTCCAGCTTTTCTGCAGCCCCGCAAGCAATTGTGGCCCCGATTTATCTGTGTGCAAACCCAGTGCGAACCCCAACCCAAAAGTGCGAACCCCAACCCAAAAGTGCGAACCCCAACCAAAAGTGCGAACCCCAACCCAAAAGTGCGTGCGGACCCCAACCCAAAAGTGCGTGCGGACCCCAACCCAAAAGTGCGTGCGGACCCCAACCCAAAAGTGCGTGCGGACCCCAACCCAAAAGTGCGTGCGGACCCCAACCCAAAAGTGCGTGCGGACCCCAACCCAAAAGTGCGTGCGGACCCCAACCCAAAAGTGCGTGCGGACCCCAACCCAAAAGTGCGTGCGGACCCCAACCCAAAAGTGCGTGCGGACCCCAACCCAAAAGTGCGTGCGGACCCCAACCCAAAAGTGCGTGCGGACCCCAACCCAAAAGTGCGTGCGGACCCCAACCCAAAAGTGCGTGCGGACCCCAACCCAAAAGTGCGTGCGGACCCCAACCCAAAAGTGCGTGCGGACCCCAACCCAAAAGTGCGTGCGGACCCCAACCCAAAAGTGCGTGCGGACCCCAACCCAAAAGTGCGTGCGGACCCCAACCCAAAAGTGCGTGCGGACCCCAACCCAAAAGTGCGTGCGGACCCCAACCCAAAAGTGCGTGCGGACCCCAACCCAAAAGTGCGTGCGGACCCCAACCCAAAAGTGCGTGCGGACCCCAACCCAAAAGTGCGTGCGGACCCCAACCCAAAAGTGCGTGCGGACCCCAACCCAAAAGTGCGTGCGGACCCCAACCCAAAAGTGCGTGCGGACCCCAACCCAAAAGTGCGTGCGGACCCCAACCCAAAAGTGCGTGCGGACCCCAACCCAAAAGTGCGTGCGGACCCCAACCCAAAAGTGCGTGCGGACCCCAACCCAAAAGTGCGTGCGGACCCCAACCCAAAAGTGCGTGCGGACCCCAACCCAAAAGTGCGTGCGGACCCCAACCCAAAAGTGCGTGCGGACCCCAACCCAAAAGTGCGTGCGGACCCCAACCCAAAAGTGCGTGCGGACCCCAACCCAAAAGTGCGTGCGGACCCCAACCCAAAAGTGCGTGCGGACCCCAACCCAAAAGTGCGTGCGGACCCCAACCCAAAAGTGCGTGCGGACCCCAACCCAAAAGTGCGTGCGGACCCCAACCCAAAAGTGCGTGCGGACCCCAACCCAAAAGTGCGTGCGGACCCCAACCCAAAAGTGCGTGCGGACCCCAACCCAAAAGTGCGTGCGGACCCCAACCCAAAAGTGCGTGCGGACCCCAACCCAAAAGTGCGTGCGGACCCCAACCCAAAAGTGCGTGCGGACCCCAACCCAAAAGTGCGTGCGGACCCCAACCCAAAAGTGCGTGCGGACCCCAACCCAAAAGTGCGTGCGGACCCCAACCCAAAAGTGCGTGCGGACCCCAACCCAAAAGTGCGTGCGGACCCCAACCCAAAAGTGCGTGCGGACCCCAACCCAAAAGTGCGTGCGGACCCCAACCCAAAAGTGCGTGCGGACCCCAACCCAAAAGTGCGTGCGGACCCCAACCCAAAAGTGCGTGCGGACCCCAACCCAAAAGTGCGTGCGGACCCCAACCCAAAAGTGCGTGCGGACCCCAACCCAAAAGTGCGTGCGGACCCCAACCCAAAAGTGCGTGCGGACCCCAACCCAAAAGTGCGTGCGGACCCCAACCCAAAAGTGCGTGCGGACCCCAACCCAAAAGTGCGTGCGGACCCCAACCCAAAAGTGCGTGCGGACCCCAACCCAAAAGTGCGTGCGGACCCCAACCCAAAAGTGCGTGCGGACCCCAACCCAAAAGTGCGTGCGGACCCCAACCCAAAAGTGCGTGCGGACCCCAACCCAAAAGTGCGTGCGGACCCCAACCCAAAAGTGCGTGCGGACCCCAACCCAAAAGTGCGTGCGGACCCCAACCCAAAAGTGCGTGCGGACCCCAACCCAAAAGTGCGTGCGGACCCCAACCCAAAAGTGCGTGCGGACCCCAACCCAAAAGTGCGTGCGGACCCCAACCCAAAAGTGCGTGCGGACCCCAACCCAAAAGTGCGTGCGGACCCCAACCCAAAAGTGCGTGCGGACCCCAACCCAAAAGTGCGTGCGGACCCCAACCCAAAAGTGCGTGCGGACCCCAACCCAAAAGTGCGTGCGGACCCCAACCCAAAAGTGCGTGCGGACCCCAACCCAAAAGTGCGTGCGGACCCCAACCCAAAAGTGCGTGCGGACCCCAACCCAAAAAGTGCGTGCGGACCCCAACCCAAAAGTGCGTGCGGACCCCAACCCAAAAGTGCGTGCGGACCCCAACCCAAAAGTGCGTGCGGACCCCAACCCAAAAGTGCGTGCGGACCCCAACCCAAAAGTGCGTGCGGACCCCAACCCAAAAGTGCGTGCGGACCCCAACCCAAAAGTGCGTGCGGACCCCAACCCAAAAGTGCGTGCGGACCCCAACCCAAAAGTGCGTGCGGACCCCAACCCAAAAGTGCGTGCGGACCCCAACCCAAAAGTGCGTGCGGACCCCAACCCAAAAGTGCGTGCGGACCCCAACCCAAAAGTGCGTGCGGACCCCAACCCAAAAGTGCGTGCGGACCCCAACCCAAAAGTGCGTGCGGACCCCAACCCAAAAGTGCGTGCGGACCCCAACCCAAAAGTGCGTGCGGACCCCAACCCAAAAGTGCGTGCGGACCCCAACCCAAAAGTGCGTGCGGACCCCAACCCAAAAGTGCGTGCGGACCCCAACCCAAAAGTGCGTGCGGACCCCAACCCAAAAGTGCGTGCGGACCCCAACCCAAAAGTGCGTGCGGACCCCAACCCAAAAGTGCGTGCGGACCCCAACCCAAAAGTGCGTGCGGACCCCAACCCAAAAGTGCGTGCGGACCCCAACCCAAAAGTGCGTGCGGACCCCAACCCAAAAGTGCGTGCGGACCCCAACCCAAAAGTGCGTGCGGACCCCAACCCAAAAGTGCGTGCGGACCCCAACCCAAAAGTGCGTGCGGACCCCAACCCAAAAGTGCGTGCGGACCCCAACCCAAAAGTGCGTGCGGACCCCAACCCAAAAGTGCGTGCGGACCCCAACCCAAAAGTGCGTGCGGACCCCAACCCAAAAGTGCGTGCGGACCCCAACCCAAAAGTGCGTGCGGACCCCAACCCAAAAGTGCGTGCGGACCCCAACCCAAAAGTGCGTGCGGACCCCAACCCGTTAAAATGGCACCATCTTGTGGTCAAAATGTGGTAGTACTGTTATATACAAGGAATGAGATGGCCAACTTCAAACTCTAATTAAACTTCATGGGGGGATTTAACCATCACCATTTTCACTGTTTATATTTATAAATATATGAAGAAATAATAATCCAAGTCACAGCTTCTCATGTGTTTTCCCGCATAATTTATGCTAACAGATATTGGTGATTTTAAACATGTTTCAACCTCTCTTTTTCACTCCAGCTTTTCTGCAGCAATTGTGGCCCCGGTTTATCTGTGTGCAAACCCAGTGCGTACGTTCTGAAGTGTGCCGGTGTCCCAGGTGCAGTGGTATGTATATTTTTATGTCTCAGACTCAGGTCCCAGGGCCTCGTTGTCACGACTTTGGCCTGGTTCATATCTCAACACTTGTGAATTGTAGTATCAGAATCCATGTCAAGAACTAGGCCCGTTACAGGTGTCGAGAATTTACGGCAGATACAAGTCTTAAGGCCTCAGAGTGCGACCAGCAGCTGCAACAAAGCCTTAAGACCGTCTGGAATCTGCCCTGGGTGGATCCATGACCCAAAACCTCTGAAATCTGTGCCGTCCTAGGCTCATAATTGGTGAAATTGTGGCCACATGGCCAATAAAACTAACCGTTTGGTAAATAATGAAGAATTCAAAGACAAAGCAAATGATAACGAGCCAAACCTGCATTGTGTTAAGGAAAAAATTTAACTTGCGTTCAATTACCTAATTAGGAGCCTAATCACCTGAGTTGTTACTTCTTCTTTGTAATTGTTTGCAATATAACACAATGAGCATAATGAACATGGGTTTTTTTTCTTCTTCATGGCATGCATAGCTATTGCTAACATAACGTGGCTTAAGAGAGTAAAGATTTTAAAGTGTTCTCTCTATACAATAAAAACACCTAATTAAGAAAAAATAACAGCTTGTTAAAATTCTGGTATTGCAATTGTGGTTGGAACGAAAACCAGCATACACAGGGGTACTCCAGGACCAGGGTTGGGAACCACTGATATAGAGGATACAAGAGTTTGGCAATCTCAACAAGCCTGCCAAGTTTGGTGATTCTAGGCCAAACCAGCTCATGGGAATTTTAGGTGAAAGGGGAGAAAAAAAGAAAAAAAAAGAATCTGAACAAAAACAATAGGGTACCAGCAGCTACGTCCCCTAATAAACAAGCAAACTGCTGGCTATTAGCTTTGCAGCTGCAATTACTGGGATTATTATAAATTGCTGTGTAGCATTCTCTGTGTGGTCTTTTCAGCAGGTGATCTGTTCGGTAGTGCAGCATCGTGTCATATGACTCTATAAGATCTGTTTTGAGTTTGAGAGAGAGCATGTCTCTGACAGGAATTGTATCTCATTGAAACTAGAGCAAGAGAACAAGATCTATGCAGATGCAGTCAGTAAATGTGGGCCATAGACTATATCTACTGCTGTCTTTCCTTACCAGCTCTGCTGATTAAATTATACTGAGTCAGCTCGGAGTCCATCCACAGGACTCGGACCAGTTTTTTTAAACGGACTTATCTTGCTGCAGACCTTCTCCAGTTGAGTAACAGAATCAGCAATAGCAGCAGAGTGTCTAGTTTTTGGTGTCAGAGCTAGTATTCATATCAAAGAATATGGCCATGCTTGGCACAAAATGGTGACGTTATCTGTAGTGCCACCTTTTCCAGGAGAGACGGATACCATCTAGGCGCCGGTGTGGTAGTGTTAGCTTTCACAGTGCGGGAGGCATGTCCACTCTACTGGACATGTACAGGCCTGCTACACATTTGTCTAGTACGACATTTCTATTTCTTCAGTGTGTGAAGCATCTCTGTCAGCTCTTGCAGTTGTAAATCTGAGTCTCAGTGTGACTATGAATACATAACCAATGCCTTTTTCTGCCTGAAATATTATAGTGCAATGTGAGTGTGTGTATACATCACGTTCTGTACAGTTATTTGTAGTGTAATTGACCCCTGGTTCTGCGTAGGGTAACAAGATCTGAGAATGGCTGGTAGCTCACAGAACATAGCTAGCTATAGCTCAGCCCGCTCCCTACACATTAACATCTCACACTTTTCTGACCAGACGTCTTCTACTCTTACTCTGAAAAAATACCATGCACTGTGTGCATCACAAGACTCCAAAAATGCATCCTCCTTTCCTCCACTACCACCTCCTCTCCTCCGGCCCCAGAAGCCGATCTTTGTGTCCTAATCTAATATTGCTGATTACATATTAATGGTTACATATTAATTAAATGACGCAAACCGCAATGTCAGGTACACTTTATGCTGTACGTGCAACTACTTGTACTTTTGCATACTTCCGGGTAGGAGATGAGTGGAGGTGAGGAGCGAGGAATATTGGGACTCACCCTCTGTGGTGCTAGCTGCTGGCAGCTACCCCATTGTTGATTTTCAACAATGCATTTGTCTGTGTGATTCTGCATTTGTGAATGCACCCTGGTTTGCTCCTGCTCACGTCAACCAATCACATGCACACACTGGCTGTGTCACATGCACAGTGTGTGTAACATGTTTTGTGGTCTTCCTCAGTGAGGAGGGAATGAGAGTGGATTTTGTAGTAGTAAATTGGATAATTGCGGAACGGGATTGAATGATTGAATGAGTGGTTGGTACTCATGGGGGAATTGATTGATTGAAGTGGGGACGCAAGGGGCTGGGTTTCCTGAGGGAATAAATGGAACGCACCTGGAGTGATAGGGGAGAATTGACGGAGGGTGAGCGAGAGAGGGTGGCTTGCCTCTGAGCTCCCGAAATGTTTGACAGTGTATTTTCTTTTCGTTTGGTTTATTAAGTTTGGTTAGCTTTTATTTCTGTGCGAATGTGTTGTGTTGTGTGTACGGTGGCGTACTGCAGAGCCGGTCAGTGCGACGGAGCCAGTGGAACCGGGGATATTGTGATGAGCTTTTGCTGGGGGAAACGACTTCCCCTAGACTGTAAAGAATGTGTTTGCGCCGTACTTGAGCACAGCGTGCATGGATCCCAGACCGGTGTGAGCGGGGAACTGAGTGGCAGAGGGTGTGTACGTCTCTCCCTTGCCTAGAGTCGGTGTCCTGTGGCGTGACCGGCGAGTGTGATGAGGGCGAAGGCCTGTGACCTGAGGCTCGCCCGAGTGGGGGACAGGCATAAACCCCGTTGGCGACCACCAAAGAGTGGCGAAGCTGTCCCATTGTGTGTTGCATGTGTATGGTTATTTGTTTGGCCTGTATTTTTCTTTTATTTGGTGGTAGTCCTCCAAGTGGTGTGGGCAGGACTCCACTACTTTGTGTGTGTGAGTGTGTGTGTGTGTGCGTGTAGACTTTTGAGGGGGGGTGCATGTTGACTTTTGAGGGGGGGGGGCGCGTGTAGACTTTTGGGGGGGGCGTGTAGACTTTTGAGGGGGGGCATGTAGACTTTTGAGGGGGGGGGGCGCGTGTAGACTTTTAGACTACCACATTTTGACCACAAGATGGTGCCATTTTAACAGATTGTTGAAATGGCACCATCTAGTGGTCAAAATGTGGTAGTACTATATGTGATATACATCTCATATCCTTGTATTTCACATAGTACTACCACATTTTGACCACAAGATGGTGCCAATTCAACTATCTGTTAAAATGGCACCATCTTGTGGTCAAAATGTGGTAGTACTGTTATATACAAGGATATGAGATGGCCAACTTCAAACTCTAATTAAACTTCATGGGGGGATTTAACCATCACCATTTTCACTGTGCATATTTATAAATATATGAAGAAATAATAATCCAAGTCACAGCTTCTCATGTGTTTTCCCGCATAATTTATGCTAACAGATATTGGTGATTTTAAACATGTTTCAACCTCTCTTTTTCACTCCAGCTTTTCTGCAGCCCCGCAAGCAATTGTGGCCCCGGTTTATCTGTGTGCAAACCCAGTGCGTACGTTCTGAAGTGTGCCGGTGTCCCAGGTGCAGTGGTATGTATATTTTATGTCTCAGACTCAGGTCCCAGGGCCTCGTTGTCACGACTTTGGCCTGGTTCATATCTCAACACTTGTGAATTGTAGTATCAGAATCCATGTCAAGAACTAGGCCCGTTACAGGTGTCGAGAATTTACGGCAGATACAAGTCTTAAGGCCTCAGAGTGCGACCAGCAGCTGCAAGCCTTAAGACTGTCTGGAATCTGCCCTGGGTGGATCCATGACCCAAAACCTCTGAAATCTGTGCCGTCCTAGGCTCATAATTGGTGAAATTGTGGCCACATGGCCAATAAAACTAACCGTTTGGTAAATAATGAAGAATTCAAAGACAAAGCAAATGATAACTAGCCAAACCTGCATTGTGTTAAGGAAAAAATTTAACTTGCGTTCAATTACCTAATTAGGAGCCTAATCACCTGAGTTGTTACTTCTTCTTTGTAATTGTTTGCAATATAACACAATGAGCATAATGAACATGGGTTTTTTTTCTTCTTCATGGCATGCATAGCTATTGCTAACATAACGTGGCTTAAGAGAGTAAAGATTTTAAAGTGTTCTCTCTATACAATAAAAACACCTAATTAAGAAAAAATAACAGCTTGTTAAAATTCTGGTATTGCAATTGTGGTTGGAACGAAAACCAGCATACACAGGGGTACTCCAGGACCAGGGTTGGGAACCACTGATATAGAGGATACAAGGGTTTGGCAATCTCAACAAGCCTGCCAAGTTTGGTGATTCTAGGCCAAACCAGCTCATGGGAATTTTAGGTGAAAGGGGAGAAAAAAAGAAAAAAAAAAGAAAAAAAAAGAATCTGAACAAAAACAATAGGGTACCAGCAGCTACGTCCCCTAATAAACAAGCAAACTGCTGGCTATTAGCTTTGCAGCTGCAATTACTGGGATTATTATAAATTGCTGTGTAGCTTTCTCTGTGTGGTCTTTTCAGCAGGTGATCTGTTCGGTAGTGCAGCATCGTGTCATATGACTCTATAAGATCTGGTTTGAGTTTGAGAGAGAGCATGTCTCTGACAGGAATTGTCTCTCATTGAAACTAGAGCAAGAGAACAAGATCTATGCAGATGCAGTCAGTAAATGTGGGCCATAGACTATATCTACTGCTGTCTTTCCTTACCAGCTCTGCTGATTAAATTATACTGAGTCAGCTCGGAGTCCATCCACAGGACTCGGACCAGTGGTTTTAAACGGACTTATCTTGCTGCAGACCTTCTCCAGTTGAGTAACAGAATCAGCAATAGCAGCAGAGTGTCTAGTTTTTGGTGTCAGAGCTAGTATTCATATCAAAGAATATGGCCATGCTTGGCACAAAATGGTGACGTTATCTGTCGTGCCACCTTTTCCAGGAGAGACGGATACCATCTAGGCGCCGGTGTGGTAGTGTTAGCTTTCACAGTGCGGGAGGCATGTCCACTCTACTGGACATGTACAGGCCTGCTACACATTTGTCTAGTACGACATTTCTATTTCTTCAGTGTGTTGAAGCATCTCTGTCAGCTCTTGCAGTTGTAAATCTGAGTCTCAGTGTGACTATGAATACATAACCAATGCCTTTTTCTGCCTGAAATATTATAGTGCAATGTGAGTGTGTGTATACATCACGTTCTGTACAGTTATTTGTAGTGTAATTGACCCCTGGTTCTGCGTAGGGTAACAAGATCTGAGAATGGCTGGTAGCTCACAGAACATAGCTAGCTATAGCTCAGCCCGCTCCCTACACATTAACATCTCACACTTTTCTGACCAGACGTCTTCTACTCTTACTCTGAAAAAATACCATGCACTGTGTGCATCACAAGACTCCAAAAATGCATCCTCCTTTCCTCCACTACCACCTCCTCTCCTCCGGCCCCAGAAGCCGATCTTTGTGTCCTAATCTAATATTGCTGATTACATATTAATGGTTACATATTAATTAAATGACGCAAACCGCAATGTCAGGTACACTTTATGCTGTACGTGCAACTACTTGTACTGTTGCATACTTCCGGGTAGGAGATGAGTGGAGGTGAGGAGCGAGGAATATTGGGACTCACCCTCTGTGGTGCTAGCTGCTGGCAGCTACCCCATTGTTGATTTTCAACAATGCATTTGTCTGTGTGATTCTGCATTTGTGAATGCACCCTGGTTTGCTCCTGCTCACGTCAACCAATCACATGCACACACTGGCTGTGTCACATGCACATTGTGTGTAACATGTTTTGTGGTCTTCCTCAGTGAGGAGGGAATGAGAGTGGATTTTGTAGTAGTAAATTGGATAATTGCGGAACGGGATTGAATGATTGAATGAGTGGTTGGTACTCATGGGGGAATTGATTGATTGAAGTGGGGACGCAAGGGGCTGGGTTTCCTGAGGGAATAAATGGAACGCACCTGGAGTGAAAGGGGAGAATTGACGGAGGGTGAGCGAGAGAGGGTGGCTTGCCTCTGAGCTCCCGAAATGTTTGACAGTGTATTTTCTTTTCGTTTGGTTTAAGTTTGGTTAGCTTTTATTTCTGTGCGAATGTGTTGTGTTGTGTGTACGGTGGCGTACTGCAGAGCCGGTCAGTGCGACGGAGCCAGTGGAACCGGGGATATTGTGATGAGCTTTTGCTGGGGGAAACGACTTCCCCCTAGACTGTAAAGAATGTGTTTGCGCCGTACTTGAGCACAGCGTGCATGGATCCCAGACCGGTGTGAGCGGGGAACTGAGTGGCAGGGGGCGTGTAGACTTTGGTGGAAGGCATATTTTTCATATATTTATAAACAACGTGGTCTCACGCGGACTCGTCACATAGCGACGCTTCTGCCCAAGCGTCGCTATGTGACGCCAAAGGTAGCCTTTTGCGTCGTATATTGACGCAGCCTTTTGCGTCGTATATTGACGATTGTGGCCACATAATTTGTCTTTGGTTGTGGCACTTTGATATTATGCTTTTTTATTTTTATTTTTTCTTCATCTGGTAGAGAGTTACGTGAACTCTTGTGGTCGGGCTCGCCCACTATCTTAACAGTTCGGGCATGAGCCCGAGTTACATGAACTCCTGTGAGGTTATGTTTAGGGGTTGGGGATGGGGTACGGGAATCACGAAATCAGAAAGATCTCCGCGCACACGGCGAAGACTGAGCGGGCATGCTCGCAGTCGGTTATCACGAGCAAAGCCTTCGCCATAGTAGGATTCGTAAATTCGAGACGAGTGCGTCAAATAATGACGCAAAAGGCCTCCTTCTGCGTCTAAAGGATGACGCCGTAGGAGCTGCCCAAGCGTCGCTATGTGACGACTTGGGAGTGAGACCAGGCTGTTATAAATATGCACAGTGAAAATGGTGACGTTAAATCCCCCCATGAAGTTTAATTAGAGTTTGAAGTTGGCCATCTCATAGCCTTGTATATAACAGTACTACCACGTTTTGACCACAAGATGGTGCCATTTTAACATAGTTGAAATGGCACCATCTAGTGGTCAAAATGTGGTAGTGCTATATGTGATATACATCTCATATCCTTGTATTTCACATAGTACTACCACATTTTGACCACAAGATGGTGCTAATTCAACTATCTGTTAAAATGGCACCATCTTGTGGTCAAAATGTGGTAGTACTGTTATATACAAGGATATGAGATGGCCAACTTCAAACTCTAATTAAACTTCATGGGGGGATTTAACCATCACCATTTTCACTGTGCATATTTATAAATATATGAAGAAATAATAATCCAAGTCACAGCTTCTCATGTGTTTTCCCGCATAATTTATGCTAACAGATATTGATGATTTTAAACATGTTTCAACCTCTCTTTTTCACTCCAGCTTTTCTGCAGCCCCGCAAGCAATTGTGGCCCCGATTTATCTGTGTGCAAACCCAGTGCGAACCCCAACCAAAAAGTGCGAACCCCAACCCAAAAGTGCGAACCCCAACCCAAAAGTGCGAACCCCAACCCAAAAGTGCGAACCCCAACCCAAAAGTGCGAACCCCAACCCAAAAGTGCGAACCCCAACCCAAAAGTGCGTGCGAACCCCAACCCAAAAGTGCGTGCGAACCCCAACCCAAAAGTGCGTGCGAACCCCAACCCAAAAGTGCGTGCGAACCCCAACCCAAAAGTGCGTGCGAACCCCAACCCAAAAGTGCGTGCGAACCCCAACCCAAAAGTGCGTGCGAACCCCAACCCAAAAGTGCGTGCGAACCCCAACCCAAAAGTGCGTGCGAACCCCAACCCAAAAGTGCGTGCGAACCCCAACCCAAAAGTGCGTGCGAACCCCAACCCAAAAGTGCGTGCGGACCCCAACCCAAAAGTGCGTGCGGACCCCAACCCAAAAGTGCGTGCGGACCCCAACCCAAAAGTGCGTGCGGACCCCAACCCAAAAGTGCGTGCGGACCCCAACCCAAAAGTGCGTGCGGACCCCAACCCAAAAGTGCGTGCGGACCCCAACCGAAAAGTGCGTGCGGACCCCAACCCAAAAGTGCGTGCGGACCCCAACCCAAAAGTGCGTGCGGACCCCAACCCAAAAGTGCGTGCGGACCCCAACCGAAAAGTGCGTGCGGACCCCAACCCAAAAGTGCGTGCGGACCCCAACCGAAAAGTGCGTGCGGACCCCAACCCAAAAGTGCGTGCGGACCCCAACCCAAAAGTGCGTGCGGACCCCAACCGAAAAGTGCGTACGGACCCCAACCCAAAAGTGCGTGCGGACCCCAACCCAAAAGTGCGTGCGGACCCCAACCGAAAAGTGCGTGCGGACCCCAACCCAAAAGTGCGTGCGGACCCCAACCGAAAAGTGCGTGCGGACCCCAACCCAAAAGTGCGTGCGGACCCCAACCCAAAAGTGCGTGCGGACCCCAACCCAAAAGTGCGTGCGGACCCCAACCCAAAAGTGCGTGCGGACCCCAACCCAAAAGTGCGTGCGGACCCCAACCCAAAAGTGCGTGCGGACCCCAACCGAAAAGTGCGTGCGGACCCCAACCCAAAAGTGCGTGCGGACCCCAACCCAAAAGTGCGTGCGGACCCCAACCCAAAAGTGCGTGCGGACCCCAACCCAAAAGTGCGTGCGGACCCCAACCCAAAAGTGCGTGCGGACCCCAACCGAAAAGTGCGTGCGGACCCCAACCCAAAAGTGCGTGCGGACCCCAACCCAAAAGTGCGTGCGGACCCCAACCCAAAAGTGCGTGCGGACCCCAACCCAAAAGTGCGTGCGGACCCCAACCGAAAAGTGCGTGCGGACCCCAACCCAAAAGTGCGTGCGGACCCCAACCCAAAAGTGCGTGCGGACCCCAACCCAAAAGTGCGTGCGGACCCCAACCGAAAAGTGCGTGCGGACCCCAACCGAAAAGTGCGTGCGGACCCCAACCCAAAAGTGCGTGCGGACCCCAACCCAAAAGTGCGTGCGGACCCCAACCCAAAAGTGCGTGCGGACCCCAACCCAAAAGTGCGTGCGGACCCCAACCCAAAAGTGCGTGCGGACCCCAACCGAAAAGTGCGTGCGGACCCCAACCCAAAAGTGCGTGCGGACCCCAACCCAAAAGTGCGTGCGGACCCCAACCCAAAAGTGCGTGCGGACCCCAACCCAAAAGTGCGTGCGGACCCCAACCCAAAAGTGCGTGCGGACCCCAACCCAAAAGTGCGTGCGGACCCCAACCCAAAAGTGCGTGCGGACCCCAACCCAAAAGTGCGTGCGGACCCCAACCCAAAAGTGCGTGCGGACCCCAACCGAAAAGTGCGTGCGGACCCCAACCGAAAAGTGCGTGCGGACCCCAACCGAAAAGTGCGTGCGGACCCCAACCCAAAAGTGCGTGAGGACCCCAACCCAAAAGTGCGTGCGGACCCCAACCCAAAAGTGCGTGCGGACCCCAACCCAAAAGTGCGTGCGGACCCCAACCGAAAAGTGCGTGCGGACCCCAACCCAAAAGTGCGTGCGGACCCCAACCCAAAAGTGCGTGCGGACCCCAACCGAAAAGTGCGTGCGGACCCCAACCGAAAAGTGCGTGCGGACCCCAACCCAAAAGTGCGTGCGGACCCCAACCCAAAAGTGCGTGCGGACCCCAACCCAAAAGTGCGTGCGGACCCCAACCCAAAAGTGCGTGCGGACCCCAACCGAAAAGTGCGTGCGGACCCCAACCCAAAAGTGCGTGCGGACCCCAACCCAAAAGTGCGTGCGGACCCCAACCCAAAAGTGCGTGCGGACCCCAACCCAAAAGTGCGTGCGGACCCCAACCCAAAAGTGCGTGCGGACCCCAACCGAAAAGTGCGTGCGGACCCCAACCGAAAAGTGCGTGCGGACCCCAACCCAAAAGTGCGTGCGGACCCCAACCCAAAAGTGCGTGCGGACCCCAACCCAAAAGTGCGTGCGGACCCCAACCGAAAAGTGCGTGCGGACCCCAACCCAAAAGTGCGTGCGGACCCCAACCGAAAAGTGCGTGCGGACCCCAACCCAAAAGTGCGTGCGGACCCCAACCGAAAAGTGCGTGCGGACCCCAACCCAAAAGTGCGTGCGGACCCCAACCGAAAAGTGCGTGCGGACCCCAACCCAAAAGTGCGTGCGGACCCCAACCGAAAAGTGCGTGCGGACCCCAACCCAAAAGTGCGTGCGGACCCCAACCCAAAAGTGCGTGCGGACCCCAACCGAAAAGTGCGTGCGGACCCCAACCCAAAAGTGCGTGCGGACCCCAACCCAAAAGTGCGTGCGGACCCCAACCGAAAAGTGCGTGCGGACCCCAACCCAAAAGTGCGTGCGGACCCCAACCCAAAAGTGCGTGCGGACCCCAACCCAAAAGTGCGTGCGGACCCCAACCCAAAAGTGCGTGCGGACCCCAACCGAAAAGTGCGTGCGGACCCCAACCCAAAAGTGCGTGCGGACCCCAACCCAAAAGTGCGTGCGGACCCCAACCGAAAAGTGCGTGCGGACCCCAACCCAAAAGTGCGTGCGGACCCCAACCCAAAAGTGCGTGCGGACCCCAACCGAAAAGTGCGTGCGGACCCCAACCCAAAAGTGCGTGCGGACCCCAACCCAAAAGTGCGTGCGGACCCCAACCCAAAAGTGCGTGCGGACCCCAACCCAAAAGTGCGTGCGGACCCCAACCGAAAAGTGCGTGCGGACCCCAACCGAAAAGTGCGTGCGGACCCCAACCCAAAAGTGCGTGCGGACCCCAACCCAAAAGTGCGTGCGGACCCCAACCCAAAAGTGCGTGCGGACCCCAACCGAAAAGTGCGTGCGGACCCCAACCCAAAAGTGCGTGCGGACCCCAACCGAAAAGTGCGTGCGGACCCCAACCCAAAAGTGCGTGCGGACCCCAACCGAAAAGTGCGTGCGGACCCCAACCCAAAAGTGCGTGCGGACCCCAACCGAAAAGTGCGTGCGGACCCCAACCCAAAAGTGCGTGCGGACCCCAACCCAAAAGTGCGTGCGGACCCCAACCGAAAAGTGCGTGCGGACCCCAACCCAAAAGTGCGTGCGGACCCCAACCCAAAAGTGCGTGCGGACCCCAACCGAAAAGTGCGTGCGGACCCCAACCCAAAAGTGCGTGCGGACCCCAACCCAAAAGTGCGTGCGGACCCCAACCGAAAAGTGCGTGCGGACCCCAACCCAAAAGTGCGTGCGGACCCCAACCCAAAAGTGCGTGCGGACCCCAACCGAAAAGTGCGTGCGGACCCCAACCCAAAAGTGCGTGCGGACCCCAACCCAAAAGTGCGTGCGGACCCCAACCCAAAAGTGCGTGCGGACCCCAACCCAAAAGTGCGTGCGGACCCCAACCCAAAAGTGCGTGCGGACCCCAACCCAAAAGTGCGTGCGGACCCCAACCCAAAAGTGCGTGCGGACCCCAACCCAAAAGTGCGTGCGGACCCCAACCGAAAAGTGCGTGCGGACCCCAACCCAAAAGTGCGTGCGGACCCCAACCCAAAAGTGCGTGCGGACCCCAACCGAAAAGTGCGTGCGGACCCCAACCCAAAAGTGCGTGCGGACCCCAACCCAAAAGTGCGTGCGGACCCCAACCGAAAAGTGCGTGCGGACCCCAACCCAAAAGTGCGTGCGGACCCCAACCCAAAAGTGCGTGCGGACCCCAACCCAAAAGTGCGTGCGGACCCCAACCGAAAAGTGCGTGCGGACCCCAACCGAAAAGTGCGTCATCTGCAAGAGAACAAGATCTATGCAGATGCAGTCAGTAAATGTGGGCCATAGACTATATCTACTGCTGTCTTTCCTTACCAGCTCTGCTGATTAAATTATACTGAGTCAGCTCGGAGTCCATCCACAGGACTCGGACCAGTGGTTTTAAACGGACTTATCTTGCTGCAGACCTTCTCCAGTTGAGTAACAGAATCAGCAATAGCAGCAGAGTGTCTAGTTTTTGGTGTCAGAGCTAGTATTCATATCAAAGAATATGGCCATGCTTGGCACAAAATGGTGACGTTATCTGTCGTGCCACCTTTTCCAGGAGAGACGGATACCATCTAGGCGCCGGTGTGGTAGTGTTAGCTTTCACAGTGCGGGAGGCATGTCCACTCTACTGGACATGTACAGGCCTGCTACACATTTGTCTAGTACGACATTTCTATTTCTTCAGTGTGTGAAGCATCTCTGTCAGCTCTTGCAGTTGTAAATCTGAGTCTCAGTGTGACTATGAATACATAACCAATGCCTTTTTCTGCCTGAAATATTATAGTGCAATGTGAGTGTGTGTATACATCACGTTCTGTACAGTTATTTGTAGTGTAATTGACCCCTGGTTCTGCGTAGGGTAACAAGATCTGAGAATGGCTGGTAGCTCACAGAACATAGCTAGCTATAGCTCAGCCCGCTCCCTACACATTAACATCTCACACTTTTCTGACCAGACGTCTTCTACTCTTACTCTGAAAAAATACCATGCACTGTGTGCATCACAAGACTCCAAAAATGCATCCTCCTTTCCTCCACTACCACCTCCTCTCCTCCGGCCCCAGAAGCCGATCTTTGTGTCCTAATCTAATATTGCTGATTACATATTAATGGTTACATATTAATTAAATGACGCAAACCGCAATGTCAGGTACACTTTATGCTGTACGTGCAACTACTTGTACTGTTGCATACTTCCGGGTAGGAGATGAGTGGAGGTGAGGAGCGAGGAATATTGGGACTCACCCTCTGTGGTGCTAGCTGCTGGCAGCTACCCCATTGTTGATTTTCAACAATGCATTTGTCTGTGTGATTCTGCATTTGTGAATGCACCCTGGTTTGCTCCTGCTCACGTCAACCAATCACATGCACACACTGGCTGTGTCACATGCACATTGTGTGTAACATGTTTTGTGGTCTTCCTCAGTGAGGAGGGAATGAGAGTGGATTTTGTAGTAGTAAATTGGATAATTGCGGAACGGGATTGAATGATTGAATGAGTGGTTGGTACTCATGGGGGAATTGATTGATTGAAGTGGGGACGCAAGGGGCTGGGTTTCCTGAGGGAATAAATGGAACGCACCTGGAGTGAAAGGGGAGAATTGACGGAGGGTGAGCGAGAGAGGGTGGCTTGCCTCTGAGCTCCCGAAATGTTTGACAGTGTATTTTCTTTTCGTTTGGTTTAAGTTTGGTTAGCTTTTATTTCTGTGCGAATGTGTTGTGTTGTGTGTACGGTGGCGTACTGCAGAGCCGGTCAGTGCGACGGAGCCAGTGGAACCGGGGGATATTGTGATGAGCTTTTGCTGGGGGAAACGACTTCCCCCTAGACTGTAAAGAATGTGTTTGCGCCGTACTTGAGCACAGCGTGCATGGATCCCAGACCGGTGTGAGCGGGGAACTGAGTGGCAGGGGGCGTGTAGACTTTGGTGGAAGGCATATTTTTCATATATTTATAAACAACGTGGTCTCACGCGGACTCGTCACATAGCGACGCTTCTGCCCAAGCGTCGCTATGTGACGCCAAAGGTAGCCTTTTGCGTCGTATATTGACGCAGCCTTTTGCGTCGTATATTGACGATTGTGGCCACATAATTTGTCTTTGGTTGTGGCACTTTGATATTATGCTTTTTTATTTTTATTTTTTCTTCATCTGGTAGAGAGTTACGTGAACTCTTGTGGTCGGGCTCGCCCACTATCTTAACAGTTCGGGCATGAGCCCGAGTTACATGAACTCCTGTGAGGTTATGTTTAGGGGTTGGGGATGGGGTACGGGAATCACGAAATCAGAAAGATCTCCGCGCACACGGCGAAGACTGAGCGGGCATGCTCGCAGTCGGTTATCACGAGCAAAGCCTTCGCCATAGTAGGATTCGTAAATTCGAGACGAGTGCGTCAAATAATGACGCAAAAGGCCTCCTTCTGCGTCTAAAGGATGACGCCGTAGGAGCTGCCCAAGCGTCGCTATGTGACGACTTGGGAGTGAGACCAGGCTGTTATAAATATGCACAGTGAAAATGGTGACGTTAAATCCCCCCATGAAGTTTAATTAGAGTTTGAAGTTGGCCATCTCATAGCCTTGTATATAACAGTACTACCACGTTTTGACCACAAGATGGTGCCATTTTAACATAGTTGAAATGGCACCATCTAGTGGTCAAAATGTGGTAGTGCTATATGTGATATACATCTCATATCCTTGTATTTCACATAGTACTACCACATTTTGACCACAAGATGGTGCTAATTCAACTATCTGTTAAAATGGCACCATCTTGTGGTCAAAATGTGGTAGTACTGTTATATACAAGGATATGAGATGGCCAACTTCAAACTCTAATTAAACTTCATGGGGGGATTTAACCATCACCATTTTCACTGTGCATATTTATAAATATATGAAGAAATAATAATCCAAGTCACAGCTTCTCATGTGTTTTCCCGCATAATTTATGCTAACAGATATTGATGATTTTAAACATGTTTCAACCTCTCTTTTTCACTCCAGCTTTTCTGCAGCCCCGCAAGCAATTGTGGCCCCGATTTATCTGTGTGCAAACCCAGTGCGAACCCCAACCAAAAAGTGCGAACCCCAACCCAAAAGTGCGAACCCCAACCCAAAAGTGCGAACCCCAACCCAAAAGTGCGAACCCCAACCCAAAAGTGCGAACCCCAACCCAAAAGTGCGTGCGAACCCCAACCCAAAAGTGCGTGCGAACCCCAACCCAAAGTGCGTGCGAACCCCAACCCAAAAGTGCGTGCGAACCCCAACCCAAAAGTGCGTGCGAACCCCAACCCAAAAGTGCGTGCGAACCCCAACCCAAAAGTGCGTGCGAACCCCAACCCAAAAGTGCGTGCGAACCCCAACCCAAAAGTGCGTGCGAACCCCAACCCAAAAGTGCGTGCGAACCCCAACCCAAAAGTGCGTGCGAACCCCAACCCAAAAGTGCGTGCGGACCCCAACCCAAAAGTGCGTGCGGACCCCAACCCAAAAGTGCGTGCGGACCCCAACCCAAAAGTGCGTGCGGACCCCAACCCAAAAGTGCGTGCGGACCCCAACCCAAAAGTGCGTGCGGACCCCAACCCAAAAGTGCGTGCGGACCCCAACCGAAAAGTGCGTGCGGACCCCAACCCAAAAGTGCGTGCGGACCCCAACCGAAAAGTGCGTGCGGACCCCAACCCAAAAGTGCGTGCGGACCCCAACCGAAAAGTGCGTGCGGACCCCAACCCAAAAGTGCGTGCGGACCCCAACCCAAAAGTGCGTGCGGACCCCAACCGAAAAGTGCGTACGGACCCCAACCCAAAAGTGCGTGCGGACCCCAACCCAAAAGTGCGTGCGGACCCCAACCGAAAAGTGCGTGCGGACCCCAACCCAAAAGTGCGTGCGGACCCCAACCCAAAAGTGCGTGCGGACCCCAACCCAAAAGTGCGTGCGGACCCCAACCCAAAAGTGCGTGCGGACCCCAACCCAAAAGTGCGTGCGGACCCCAACCGAAAAGTGCGTGCGGACCCCAACCGAAAAGTGCGTGCGGACCCCAACCGAAAAGTGCGTGCGGACCCCAACCGAAAAGTGCGTGCGGACCCCAACCCAAAAGTGCGTGCGGACCCCAACCCAAAAGTGCGTGCGGACCCCAACCGAAAAGTGCGTGCGGACCCCAACCCAAAAGTGCGTGCGGACCCCAACCCAAAAGTGCGTGCGGACCCCAACCCAAAAGTGCGTGCGGACCCCAACCCAAAAGTGCGTGCGGACCCCAACCCAAAAGTGCGTGCGGACCCCAACCCAAAAGTGCGTGCGGACCCCAACCCAAAAGTGCGTGCGGACCCCAACCGAAAAGTGCGTGCGGACCCCAACCCAAAAGTGCGTGCGGACCCCAACCCAAAAGTGCGTGCGGACCCCAACCCAAAAGTGCGTGCGGACCCCCAACCCAAAAGTGCGTGCGGACCCCAACCGAAAAGTGCGTGCGGACCCCAACCCAAAAGTGCGTGCGGACCCCAACCCAAAAGTGCGTGCGGACCCCAACCAAAAGTGCGTGCGGACCCCAACCCAAAAGTGCGTGCGGACCCCAACCGAAAAGTGCGTGCGGACCCCAACCCAAAAGTGCGTGCGGACCCCAACCCAAAAGTGCGTGCGGACCCCAACCCAAAAGTGCGTGCGGACCCCAACCGAAAAGTGCGTGCGGACCCCAACCGAAAAGTGCGTGCGGACCCCAACCCAAAAGTGCGTGCGGACCCCAACCCAAAAGTGCGTGCGGACCCCAACCCAAAAGTGCGTGCGGACCCCAACCCAAAAGTGCGTGCGGACCCCAACCGAAAAGTGCGTGCGGACCCCAACCGAAAAGTGCGTGCGGACCCCAACCCAAAAGTGCGTGCGGACCCCAACCCAAAAGTGCGTGCGGACCCCAACCCAAAAGTGCGTGCGGACCCCAACCCAAAAGTGCGTGCGGACCCCAACCCAAAAGTGCGTGCGGACCCCAACCCAAAAGTGCGTGCGGACCCCAACCCAAAAGTGCGTGCGGACCCCAACCCAAAAGTGCGTGCGGACCCCAACCCAAAAGTGCGTGCGGACCCCAACCGAAAAGTGCGTGCGGACCCCAACCGAAAAGTGCGTGCGGACCCCAACCGAAAAGTGCGTGCGGACCCCAACCCAAAAGTGCGTGCGGACCCCAACCCAAAAGTGCGTGCGGACCCCAACCCAAAAGTGCGTGCGGACCCCAACCCAAAAGTGCGTGCGGACCCCAACCGAAAAGTGCGTGCGGACCCCAACCCAAAAGTGCGTGCGGACCCCAACCCAAAAGTGCGTGCGGACCCCAACCGAAAAGTGCGTGCGGACCCCAACCGAAAAGTGCGTGCGGACCCCAACCCAAAAGTGCGTGCGGACCCCAACCGAAAAGTGCGTGCGGACCCCAACCCAAAAGTGCGTGCGGACCCCAACCCAAAAGTGCGTGCGGACCCCAACCGAAAAGTGCGTGCGGACCCCAACCCAAAAGTGCGTGCGGACCCCAACCCAAAAGTGCGTGCGGACCCCAACCCAAAAGTGCGTGCGGACCCCAACCCAAAAGTGCGTGCGGACCCCAACCCAAAAGTGCGTGCGGACCCCAACCGAAAAGTGCGTGCGGACCCCAACCGAAAAGTGCGTGCGGACCCCAACCCAAAAGTGCGTGCGGACCCCAACCCAAAAGTGCGTGCGGACCCCAACCCAAAAGTGCGTGCGGACCCCAACCGAAAAGTGCGTGCGGACCCCAACCCAAAAGTGCGTGCGGACCCCAACCGAAAAGTGCGTGCGGACCCCAACCCAAAAGTGCGTGCGGACCCCAACCGAAAAGTGCGTGCGGACCCCAACCCAAAAGTGCGTGCGGACCCCAACCGAAAAGTGCGTGCGGACCCCAACCCAAAAGTGCGTGCGGACCCCAACCGAAAAGTGCGTGCGGACCCCAACCCAAAAGTGCGTGCGGACCCCAACCCAAAAGTGCGTGCGGACCCCAACCGAAAAGTGCGTGCGGACCCCAACCCAAAAGTGCGTGCGGACCCCAACCCAAAAGTGCGTGCGGACCCCAACCGAAAAGTGCGTGCGGACCCCAACCCAAAAGTGCGTGCGGACCCCAACCGAAAAGTGCGTGCGGACCCCAACCCAAAAGTGCGTGCGGACCCCAACCGAAAAGTGCGTGCGGACCCCAACCCAAAAGTGCGTGCGGACCCCAACCGAAAAGTGCGTGCGGACCCCAACCCAAAAGTGCGTGCGGACCCCAACCCAAAAGTGCGTGCGGACCCCAACCGAAAAGTGCGTGCGGACCCCAACCCAAAAGTGCGTGCGGACCCCAACCCAAAAGTGCGTGCGGACCCCAACCGAAAAGTGCGTGCGGACCCCAACCCAAAAGTGCGTGCGGACCCCAACCCAAAAGTGCGTGCGGACCCCAACCCAAAAGTGCGTGCGGACCCCAACCCAAAAGTGCGTGCGGACCCCAACCCAAAAGTGCGTGCGGACCCCAACCCAAAAGTGCGTGCGGACCCCAACCCAAAAGTGCGTGCGGACCCCAACCGAAAAGTGCGTGCGGACCCCAACCCAAAAGTGCGTGCGGACCCCAACCCAAAAGTGCGTGCGGACCCCAACCGAAAAGTGCGTGCGGACCCCAACCCAAAAGTGCGTGCGGACCCCAACCCAAAAGTGCGTGCGGACCCCAACCGAAAAGTGCGTGCGGACCCCAACCCAAAAGTGCGTGCGGACCCCAACCCAAAAGTGCGTGCGGACCCCAACCCAAAAGTGCGTGCGGACCCCAACCGAAAAGTGCGTGCGGACCCCAACCGAAAAGTGCGTGCGGACCCCAACCCAAAAGTGCGTGCGGACCCCAACCCAAAAGTGCGTGCGGACCCCAACCGAAAAGTGCGTGCGGACCCCAACCCAAAAGTGCGTGCGGACCCCAACCCAAAAGTGCGTGCGGACCCCAACCCAAAAGTGCGTGCGGACCCCAACCCAAAAGTGCGTGCGGACCCCAACCCAAAAGTGCGTGCGGACCCCAACCCAAAAGTGCGTGCGGACCCCAACCCAAAAGTGCGTGCGGACCCCAACCCAAAGTGCGTGCGGACCCCAACCCAAAAGTGCGTGCGGACCCCAACCCAAAAGTGCGTGCGGACCCCAACCCAAAAGTGCGTGCGGACCCCAACCCAAAAGTGCGTGCGGACCCCAACCCAAAAGTGCGTGCGGACCCCAACCCAAAAGTGCGTGCGGACCCCAACCCAAAAGTGCGTGCGGACCCCAACCCAAAAGTGCGTGCGGACCCCAACCCAAAAGTGCGTGCGGACCCCAACCCAAAAGTGCGTGCGGACCCCAACCCAAAAGTGCGTGCGGACCCCAACCCAAAAGTGCGTGCGGACCCCAACCCAAAAGTGCGTGCGGACCCCAACCGAAAAGTGCGTGCGGACCCCAACCCAAAAGTGCGTGCGGACCCCAACCCAAAAGTGCGTGCGGACCCCAACCCAAAAGTGCGTGCGGACCCCAACCCAAAAGTGCGTGCGGACCCCAACCGAAAAGTGCGTGCGGACCCCAACCCAAAAGTGCGTGCGGACCCCAACCCAAAAGTGCGTGCGGACCCCAACCCAAAAGTGCGTGCGGACCCCAACCGAAAAGTGCGTGCGGACCCCAACCCAAAAGTGCGTGCGGACCCCAACCGAAAAGTGCGTGCGGACCCCAACCCAAAAGTGCGTGCGGACCCAACCCAAAAGTGCGTGCGGACCCCAACCCAAAAGTGCGTGCGGACCCCAACCCAAAAGTGCGTGCGGACCCCAACCGAAAAGTGCGTGCGGACCCCAACCGAAAAGTGCGTGCGGACCCCAACCCAAAAGTGCGTGCGGACCCCAACCCAAAAGTGCGTGCGGACCCCAACCCAAAAGTGCGTGCGGACCCCAACCCAAAAGTGCGTGCGGACCCCAACCCAAAAGTGCGTGCGGACCCCAACCCAAAAGTGCGTGCGGACCCCAACCCAAAAGTGCGTGCGGACCCCAACCCAAAAGTGCGTGCGGACCCCAACCCAAAAGTGCGTGCGGACCCCAACCGAAAAGTGCGTGCGGACCCCAACCCAAAAGTGCGTGCGGACCCCAACCCAAAAGTGCGTGCGGACCCCAACCCAAAAGTGCGTGCGGACCCCAACCCAAAAGTGCGTGCGGACCCCAACCCAAAAGTGCGTGCGGACCCCAACCGAAAAGTGCGTGCGGACCCCAACCCAAAAGTGCGTGCGGACCCCAACCCAAAAGTGCGTGCGGACCCCAACCCAAAAGTGCGTGCGGACCCCAACCCAAAAGTGCGTGCGGACCCCCAACCCAAAAGTGCGTGCGGACCCCAACCCAAAAGTGCGTGCGGACCCCAACCCAAAAGTGCGTGCGGACCCCAACCCAAAAGTGCGTGCGGACCCCAACCCAAAAGTGCGTGCGGACCCCAACCCAAAAGTGCGTGCGGACCCCAACCCAAAAGTGCGTGCGGACCCCAACCCAAAAGTGCGTGCGGACCCCAACCCAAAAGTGCGTGCGGACCCCAACCGAAAAGTGCGTGCGGACCCCAACCCAAAAGTGCGTGCGGACCCCAACCCAAAAGTGCGTGCGGACCCCAAC
>JAINUF010000050.1:0-39214 GCA_029718625.1 Synaphobranchus kaupii | reverse complement strand
CAGCCAGGGGAAAATGATGATGATGAAATTAAAATTGGGGCCCCAGCAGAAGGGGCCGCGGCGATTCTACTGGCGGCTGTGAGCATCGATCTGTTCCAGCATTTGACTTTCAACCATGACAAAACTGTGGGCAAATTAATTGTTCTCCAGGATATTAGGCATCAGAGTCCATTAATCCTCTCTGGAGCTGTATGCTGCATGAATACTAATCGCTCTCGTAGGCTGCCGAGCTGCTCCTCATTCCTCACCCCCCCTCCCTCCCTCTCTCTCTCTCTCTCTCCCATCCCCTCTCTCTCTCTCTCTTGCTCTCTCTTGCTCTCTCTTTCTCTCTCTCTCTCTCTCTCTCTCTCTCTCTCTCTCTCTCTCCTTCTCTCTCTCTCTCTCTCTTTCTCTCTCTTTCTCCCTCAATCTGATTCTCGCTGCATTTTTGGTACCATTCTTTTGTCTTTTCCACTTTCTCTTCATTCTCTCTTCTCACTCTTTCTCCCTCCCTCCCTCCCACTCCTTGCCCACACCCCCCCCCCCCCACCCCCCACTTTCTGTAAGCATCCCTGTGAAAAGCTGAAACTGCGGGCCAGTTCATTTTACGAACCCGTCGTCCCCATTTGCATACTGCCAGCCCAGAATGAGTTGCCACCCCCACCCCCCCACCCCCATTTCAGGCAGAAAAAACTCGACAGCGCTCTCTTTGTTGAGAGATTCTCAGTGAGCCGAGAGCCGCGATTCACTTGAAGAGAAAGGTGGCCGCTTGAAAGGGTTACCCACACACACACACACACACACACACACGCACACACGCAGACGCTCTTACGCACATCGGAGTGATGGAAGATCCACACTGTCAGTTTTCAGTCTTTTAGAATACTAAAAGGCAGTCTTCTCTCGTTTGAGGGCTGGCGAATCCGCAGCAGCTCTGTGATTAGATGGCACAGGTCAGATCATTACAGTCTCCTTAGCGGAGCCAGTGACTGAAACGCCTCTCACAGCTGCACATGTTCTCATTGGCTTGTTTGGTTTGTTTTCTTACTGAACATGTGAAAAGAGAGAGATAATTCTATGGTATACAGAACCTAAATGTAGAATGCACTCATTTTAAAAATTCAAACAGAAAGTTTGTTTGTGTATGTTGGTCAGCTGAGGGTATTGTGTGCGACAATCCACCTAAAGGGAGCCTTTTAGAGATTTAAACTTCTTAAACTTCTTTAATTTTCCTTGACTTTAGATTCTCATCAGTGAAAAGGCCTTCTCATACTACAGAAAGCCATAAACGGGCCGTCTCGCAGCTGGGTGATTATTAATATTTAAGGAAATTTTCTTTGATACAACCACTCATTATAACTCACAACACATCACAATCTGATAAAATATTTTACAACAGCACTGACAGTGACAGGGTTGATGGGAAAAAATCAGTTTTCTTCACATAAAATAAGTTATAAAATTATCTTATTCTTTAAAAAAAAGAAAAAAGAAGATGAATTCCATGTTGTTTAACATTTCAATGGGATTTCTGTGAAATTTTGTCTGAGGGACCCATAAGGCACCATGTTGGTGGAATGAACGCCGTGGATATCTGCATCAAGTACCTGGATGTAGGTGCTTAAACCACTCGAATGTCTCGATGATTCCATTTTTACTACGGATACGAAGATCCGACTTGAGCAGATATTGATTCCCAAAGTAAATTACCACGAGGGACAGGCAATAGGCTGATTAAATAATAATAATAAAATAAACCAGAAAAGCAAACAAATGATTCACCGCCACCAATTATTTCATATATCAACACGTCATTTGGCTGTGGCATTTAAAATGTAATTGCTGAGCACCATGGCAACGGTACCGCACTCCTCTTTGCAGCCTAATTGATGGTCTGACTCCTTAAACAGACGAGGCATCAAAAATTCATACTCTGTAACCGCGGCCTTCTCGCCGCCATCGAACGAGGCGGTCCCGCCATCGATTCCCGTTTTTCTTTGCCCTTCCTTTCAAATTCCCTCCCCCCTTTTTTTTATCTGTCCGATTTGGGATGTTTTTAGGCCGGCATGGCGATATGGACGCCTCGGGCACTGACAGATCACCGCCCTGTATCCGTGGTAATGACGCGGCTGTTCTGACTGCCGGTCGGCCGGGTCATAGACCCAGACACTATAAATCCCGGTCACGCGTTTATTGACAAAACATCTCACATATTGGCTCCAGCTCGTAATAAATATGCATGATTTTTTTCAGAGCAGGATTCAATAGGCAAGCAATATTTATGACAATCAGAATAAAAAAAGATATTATTTGTTGCTGTTGGAAGACCTGGAGTTAAGAGTTGAGTCATATACTGTATTATTGACTTTATAAACGTATTAAACATGAACAGCTGCATATTGCAAATGGGGTATAGATACCTGTTTGTATGTGTAATGACACGGCCATGATGAGATTTGGGGCAGTAAGCATTTGTTTATTGAGCTCCAGATGTGTTGCTGGCGTTTAGGATTACACCCTTATTATATAGGATGGGAGAGCAGATAAGAAATTGTATTTTGTGATATACAAGATTTAGAGCCATTAGCTGGAGCGCTACCACCTGAAAAAGCAATGCTGTGAGATGGAGAAGCCTGTCTTCTTTTTGTCAGAATTACTCCCATTAACAAGCATTACATATTACATATATAACATATTAAAGGTAAAGGTAGGATAGCTGTGCTTCAGTGGTTTTGTATGTGCGGGGTGTGTGTGTGTGTGTGTGTGTAGGACAGTGGTAATCTCTCTCTTTCTCTCTCTTTCTCCCTCTCTCTGTTTCTCCCTCTCTCAGCCTCTCTCTCAGCCTCTCTCTCTCTCTCCATCTCTCTCTGGGGCAGTACTGTATAATGAGTACATTGGGCAATAAACAGAGCCTGGATATCTGACACTTTTACTCACATGACTCTTTTAGATGAATTAGAATAACAGCACTGGGAGGAATAGGTGAGGAAGTCTACTACCGGGAATATGAACTCATTTAATCTTATGTACAGTGTATGGATATATATTAATATAGTTATATGTCCATATTTCTTTAGGGAATTCTCAGCCGTGGGCTGGTTGACACCATGCACCTGTGGTATATATCACTTGGTTCTCAGTATCACAGAAGAGGAAAAAAAAACACTCCCCTTTAAAGAGCCGGTGAGCCTGGCTCACAGCTGAAGAGGCTAGCCTGGCTGCGAACTCTTTTTACCCATTTAATTCCTGCTGTGGTCTGGGCGGAACGTTCCAGAATTCCTGCCTTGTCAGATGTCAGATGGGGGGGGGGGGGGTCATGTGAAGATACCCCAGCATGCTCGCTGTTTTTGGTAAATTGTTGAATTGAAAGAGCCCTGGGCTCCTGTGTTCTGTCCTTCCTCTTTTTTTATGATGGGAGAATGTTCTGGTTGGTAACTAGGTGTTGCCTCTCCATTACTTTGCACACATTTAGCACTCTTATCCAGAGAAACTTACACAACTGTCTAATTTTTACATATAATCCATTTATACAGCTGGATATTTTAAAGCAGCATATTTTACAAGTGCCTTGCTCAAGTGCTCAAGGGTACAGTGGCAGTGTCCTACCTGGGAATCGAACCTGCAAGCTCAGTTTCCCTACCATTGCATCAGACTGCCACCCCTACAACATCCGCTGCAACTGTGCTGCCCTTGGTCACAGCAATATTCAAGAGACGCGTCCCTTTGCAATGCTTTGGCTTCAACAGTAAGGGAGATAGAAGAGGACAGACCTGATATCTCCTGGGTCAATAAATGCCAATTCACAAGGAGATTCAGCCCAACTTTAACTCTTAAAAATATAATTAGCCCAATCACTTATATCATCTGACATCTGATATTTTAGATATTTTTGGATTTGATTGATAAGTCATGGCTGCACAAGTATCCTTAGATTAAACATTGTTTTCTGTGGGAGGGAGAGAGAGAAAGAGGGAGGGTGAGAGGGTGAGAGAAAGAGGGGGGGAGAGAGAGGGAGGGTGGGAGAGAGAAAGAGGGGGAGAGAGAGAAGGAGGGTGGGAGGGAGGGAGAGAGTGAGAGAGGGAGGGAGAGGGGGAAAAAAGAGACATGGGAGGAGATTCCCTGGCGGATACTACACAGTTTAGCCTCCACCCTGAACTCAGCATCCTTCTCCTCCTGGCCCAAGCGTTGATTAATTGAGTTAAAGATTCGGTGGTCTTTATTTTAAATCTGCTCTCTAATTGAGCGCTCCTCCGCTTGATTTGGAGTTAAATGTGCTTTCGCTTCATTACCAAGCGCGTAACCCATGAAACATTATCTCACATGTCCCTAAAGCTTGTACAATTAACAAGCCATGTAGCATTTTATTTTACAACACTGTTTTTAAAACAGAGGAATGGAGAAACTAGCAGGACACATTTAAACTCCTTTGCATTATTCTTTTTTGGTTCTAAAAGCGATCACCTGCCAAATAAATGTAGATTGAACAGCGAGTGTAAAACAAAAGTTTATTTTCCAGTCTGTTCTGGAAAGAGTAAATCTGAAGAGGCCAAATGTTTATTGTTCTCGCAGTTTCAAGAGCCTCAAAGCCGCCATATCAGTGTCCACCTGATAAAACAATAAATTAAACAAAAATCAAAGCTTTGCTTTGGAAGAGGTGGGGTTTGAGAGAAACAGTCTGCGGCCTATCACAGTCTGCCTAGGTTAATGACACCAGAGGATTGTGGGTGGGGGGAAGTATCACCTCTTGAATTGAGGAGAGTTTTCTTTTTGGTTCAACAAACACTTCATGCTGTGAGTGTTACACTCTACAAGCAATTAACGAGTTCCCAGAGTGCTCTGGGCTCAGCCCGTGTTCTCACACCCCCAAACTGTGAACCCGCCCCTCCCTGAGCGGGATGTACGACGGCGCCGTGAATGACGCAGGCGCTGCTGAAATGGAAGTGTGTCGCTGCCGTGGCCATGTGTGTAGTCACCACGCCTCACACGTTTTACACTCACACGCCTGAGGTCAGAGCGTTCACACGTGTGACAGTCACACGCCTGAGGTCAGAGCGTTCACACGTTTTACACTCACACGCCTGAGGTCAGAGCGTTCACACGTGTGACAGTCACACACCTGAGGTCAGAGCGTTCACACGTGTGACAGTCACACACCTGAGGTCAGAGCGTTCACACGTGTGACAGTCACATGCCTGAGGTCAGAGCGTTCACACGTTTTACACTCACACGCCTGAGGTCAGAGCGTTCACACGTGTGACAGTCACATGCCTGAGGTCAGAGCGTTCACACGTGTGACAGTCACATGCCTGAGGTCAGAGCGTTCACACGTGTGACAGTCACACGCCTGAGGTCAGAGCGTTCACACGTGTAGCAGTCACACGCCTGTGCCTGAGGTCAGAGAGTTCACACGTGTAGCAGTCACACGCCTGAGGTCAGAGAGTTCACACGTGTGACAGTCACACGCCTGAGGTCAGAGCGTTCACACGTGTGACAGTCACACGCCTGAGGTCAGAGCGTTCACACGTGTGACAGTCACACGCCTGAGGTCAGAGCGTTCACACGTGTAGCAGTCACACGCCTGTGCCTGAGGTCAGAGAGTTCACACGTGTAGCAGTCACACGCCTGAGGTCAGAGAGTTCACACATGTGCCAGTCAGAGTGTTCAGACGTGTGCCTGTCACACACCTGAGGTCAGAGAGTTCACACGTGTAGCAGTCACACGCCTGAGGTCAGAGCATTCACATGTGTAGCAGTCACACGCCTGAGGTCAGAGAGTTCACACGTGTAGCAGTCACACGCCTGAGGTCAGAGAGTTCACACGTGTAGCAGTCACACACCTGAGGTCAGAGAGTTCACACGTGTAGCAGTCACACGCCTGAGGTCAGAGAGTTCACACGTGTAGCAGTCACACGTCTGAGGTCAGAGAGTTCACACGTGTAGCAGTCACACGCCTGAGGTCAGAGCATTCACACGTGTGCCAGTCAGAGTGTTCACACGTGTGCCTGTCACACACCTGAGGTCAGAGCGTTCACACGTGTGCCAGTCAGAGTGTTCACACGTGTGCCTGTCACACACCTGAGGTCAGAGAGTTCACACATGCTGCTTCACACACTACGTGTTATAAAATATTCACGCTTTCATTTCTGATCATTAACTGCGTCATAATTCCCACTAGGAATTTTTCTGTTTTTTTCCCTTTTCTATTTACAGCAGAGGAGACTGAAGCTGGAAAACTGAAAGTGTCTTAATTGCCCATCGGTCGATACCTGCGCACAAAATGCCCACCTGCACTCAAAGTCCACTACATATGGAACACGCAATACAGAATGTGGAATCCCCTGATAAAGACACAGAATCTTCTCCTTTCCCATGAAGGAGAACACTGACTGTTCCAAACAGAGAACCCTCAAAACCTGTCACTTCTCAAACAAACTGCCAAAAAGCCTGGTTGATTGTGAACCATTAACCACAAATGATGGAGTCCAAACAACCCTTTAATGAAAACATCAAAGCATACCAGATTGTGCTTTTGTACGTTGCATAAACAAACGGCAATAAGCAGCTCAATTCAGGGGACAGCTAGTTTGCAAATGATATGCATTTCTGGCACAAGTAAAAGAAAGTGTGAAATAAACCTTATTAACTAATTAAGTTTGTCTGTGCGATGTGCACTTTAATTATGTAGCTCTTTCTGGAAAAAGGGTAAACGACAGAAGCTTGAGATTACCGAAGATTGTGAGAAATCATTCCGAGAGGGTTCCAGCGATCACCCTGGCAGAGTGAGACAGCATTTAAAGAAAGCACTACCTTATAAACAGATAAAAAACACAACAAATACACACCATAAAAACTGCATTTCAGAGCCAAAAACAAATGACATAGTGTCTGCTATAGAACAGAAGAAGGAATGAGAAAATGGTAAAATCATCAAAGCAATAACAAATACAAAAACAGGATAAACAATGTGAGGTGATTATTATTCTGATAGATTATGTTCTGTGTAGATTATGATAAATATGGAAAAGCATCAATAACAGCATGAGAACAACACAACAGCGGAAAATACATTGTTGTTGGTATTGGGCAGGGAACTCACACACACACACACACACACATACACACTCATATTTCATGTTATTAACCACAATAACAAATGTAGTAAGATTTTTATGAAGAGACATATCTGCTGTCTGTAAAATTTTGATAAAGAGACATATCTGCTGTCTGTAAGATGTTGATGGAGAGACATATCTGCTGTCTGTAAGATTTTGATAAAGAGACATCTGCTGTCTGTAAGATTTTGATGGAGAGACATATCTGCTGTCTGTAAGATTTTGATAAAGAGACATATCTGCTGTCTGTAAGATTTTGATGGAGAGACATATCTGCTGTCTGTAAGATTTTGATAAAGAGACATCTGCTGTCTGTAAGATTTTGATGGAGAGACATATCTGTTGTCTGTAAGATTTTGAGGAAGAGACATATCTGCTGTCTGTAAGATTTTGATGGAGAGACATATCTGCTGTCTGTAAGATTTTGATGAAGAGACATATCTGCTGTCTGTAAGATTTGGATGGAGAGACATATCTGCTGTCTGTAAGATTTTGATGAAGAGACATATCTGCCGTCTGTCACAGAAGACAGAAAAAAATCAATTATACAGTTGGCTGAGGAAACAATAGCAAAATCAACAGACATAGGTGTAGTTCTCTTTTATACAGGTAACCAGGTACATTATATATTAAATCACTCTGGGGGTGAGACTTTTGGGCCTGTCTCTAGAACACACACACACACACACACACACACACACACACACAAACATCAAATGTGTGTTCTCTGACCAAATCATACGTTTTGTAAACATACTAAAACTTTAATTTCTCAGAAAGAGCAACCAGACACATTCAGAGAACAGGGCTCTTAAGAGTATGTTGTGTGTATGTTGAGTGTATGTTGTGTTCTTCAGATTTAATGATGGTTACTTGTTCTCCAACTATAAGAATTTGAATAATTCCATTGCCTGTGCAGCACATTGCCTCAGGAATCCACTAATACTACGCTGATCAACCACTTAACATGATTGGATGAAAATAAAATTAAAATTATGGGGGAGAAATTACTTTTCAGGATTGATATGCTAACTGCAATGATCACTATAATTATGATAAACCTTTTAAGACATCAAGTCGTCTCTGGCACGGGGAAACAATCGATTCTTCTCCCTCTTTCTCCAAACTTAGCTCTTAAGCCCACATTTTATTGATATAAAATCACTGTTGTTTGGCGTGGGCACTATCTCAGAGACGCCTTTCCGAACCTGTCAAGATACTTAATTTTTTTCCAGTTCTCCAATCGATGTGTATGCTCCACCCCCAGCGGACCGGGAGATTTATTGCGTGTTCACAGACCGGGGGGGGACGGGGGGGGGGGGGACGGGGGGGGGGGGTGGGATTGAAATCTTGGACCGGAGGGTTTGGGGTGGGGATTGCAAATCTGGGGGGGGGGGGGTTGCTGTCAAAGATGGGTAGCCAATCGACAGTCTCTCTGTAATGTCTATGGAGTTCATCATGGTGACAAAACACTGACTGTCCTGCGAGCTGCTAGATAATTTAGTTTAATCAGAGAATGGCTTCGTTTTTTTTGTTGCGCTCTTTTCATTTGGAGAGATGTGTTTGAGTAGCGTGAGAGTGTGAGACAGGGCCGTGTCCGAATCAGCGCACTTGCCTACTATTAAGTATGCCAGTTCAGTATACTTTTTAAAATACCTGTTAAGTACGTGACAATTCAGACAATTGAGTGTTCTTAATAGCTTAATAAATGTTCTTGATATACTTATTTCCAGGTTTTCGCTGATAATAGTATGGAGGATATTTTTCTAAACAGTATGCAGTAAGCAGTATACAGTATGCTAGTACACAGGACACAGTAGATAGGGCACCATAAGTGTGAGAGTTGGGAGCCATGATTTAAGATCCCCATTGATCGGAGGTGCACACCCTGCCACCTATTCACCGGAGCCAGGAGACAGTCTTTCCTGGAACAGCCCATTTTCCAATGCCATCTTGTCCAGAGACTTTTCAGAGAATGGCAGTCATTGATTACTCTGGCCTGCTGATGGTTTGTCCGCGCTGATCTCACTGAAAACTAGGCCTTGAAGCTCAATTCCATTTTCAATTCAGTCAACTGGGGAAAATGTTGTTTAATTCATTAATTGAAAATGGAATGCATGTTGCTAACATTTAACTCATTTAACCAATCTACACATTTATGTTTAACCTGTCTACACATATCACCACATTTAACTCATCTACACAAACTGTTACATAATTATAGATTGTGATTGTCGTACATTTTCAGAGACTCTTAAATGTAAAACTGGATTGTACATGCAATTGTCCAATCTATAAAAATCTCGTAAAATATTCTGCAAATTTTCACCTTCCAAAGCTTTGCATGTCTGTGAATCTTGTTTTAAGAGTGCATGTTTTTTTACTAGTATTAGCTCAATGATTAGCACATTATAATCTATAGGGTATTAAAGTTATCACATTTTAATGTGATCCTGTCACATAATAATGTGATAATTATCTCGTATTAACACAATCTGCTTGCTTTTACGTATGACGATGATAGTTGCAAATGCAACAGAACTGCCAAAAGTCATGAAAAAGGACGTACTGTTAAAATTAAAATCACAGGTAAGCGAAGAAAAAGTTGAAGGTGAAAATGTAAATCTGTGTTTGAAAAAATGAAAAGCATTCATAGAGATTTGCTGAAAACTTAAATAAATATTCACAGTTTACTCCACATATCACCATTTAATCCGTATTCATGTATTGCCATGTTTAACACATAGCATTACATTCTACTCATCTTGACATGTCATTATGTTTAACCCATCAACACATTGTTATATTTCAACTCACATTACATACTGTTAAGTTTAACCCATCTATACGTATCACTACTGTTAGCCCATTCACACATATTTTTACATTTATCTGATGTACACATACTGTTACGTTTAACCCATCTACAGTATGTATCGCTACGATAACCCATCCACACGTATTGTTACACTTAACTCATGTACACGTATCTGCATTTACCTCACCCACACACAGCGTACATGTGTTTATCTTATCTACACGTGTAAGTCTACAGGATCTCTCAGCCTTTTCATATTTAATAGTCTTCTATATGGTCCGTTTGCCTCACACTGCAAAACCCAAAACATAATTCAATCTAAACAAGCATTTTAGTTTTATATTTATTTATATTCTACTACTTTTTTTTTTTGCTAAATAAATATTGCCAATGGGGTGAGATAGTTTTACTCGTTTCAAGATTTGCCAGTGGGGTAAGATAATGTCACTTGTCAAGCAAAAAGTAACTGAAAACAAGCTAATATTTTAAAACATTAAACACTTGTGAAGACAGATATTTTTTCTGCAGTGCAGAAGAAAAGCATGAACGGTGTGTTAGCATGCACCGTTAGCCTTAGCCCCCTGTGAACATTATCAACATGCATTAGATATGTTATGAAATTATATTTGACCATGAGTAACATACTGTACTCGTGGTACTGTCACTGACAGCTGAAGAGTTTTGCAGAACATATTAAAGATAATTATGTTTAATTATATTTGTAATTATATAATTACATTACACATTACATTACAATCACATGGCTGACACTCTTATCCAGAGTGACGTACAGTAGTGGGAGAGAACCTCAGTGTTACTCTCAGGAATACAAAAATGCAGGATCACCAAGATGGCACAGATACCCATTTTTTATCGATAAGTGTAACTTTAACCTAACAAACAACAATTTGTGTTGTAGTTAAAGAACGTAGCACTATCATTACACAGCTACAACTATTACATTATCCTAAAGGAAACCCAGAGAAAGAAAGAGTAAAATAAAACCTCCGTATATTACAGTCCTATTGATGTGGCATTTTCTAAATTGAGCAAAACTTGATCGGCAGTAAATGTGCACATTTTTTGGGGTTTTGTATAAGCCTCACTGGGGAATGCATTCTGGTGTTTCATTGCAGAATATTTACATTGCAGAAATGTACATATTTTACTCGTTACACAATTTATAGATTTATCTGTATTGGGTAATGTGTTAGCTTTGAGAATTTGGAAAAGGAAATATCTTCGAAGAGTAGAAATCAGAGGTGTTTGTGTTTGAGAATTGTGTTTAGGTTATAACTGTTTCAGGACTTTTTACCTTGTAGAACGTGATCTGTTTCTCAGGGACAATTCTTGAGAACAAAAAGTTAGGTTTGGAGAAAAGAGTGTTTAATGTTGCACACATTCACAGAAATGTTTTTTTTTTAAATCAAACCTGGTTTCACTTAAAGGGCCTTTTCTCTTTCTTTTTTTTGGAAGCTAGTCAGTTTCCATGACAGTTAGTCTCAGTGTTGGAAGTGTATAAACACGGAGTATAATGGCTTTTTTGTACATGGAGGGTTAGCCTCAACCTCACTGCAGAACTCTGTCACAGGTTCACAGATTAGCCGCTGATGTCATCACACCTCCAGGACCGATCGGGGCCTCTGTGTCAACCAGGGGTCAAAGGAGGCCGACACAACCATAAATACCTACTATCCCCCCCCCCCCCCCCCCCCCCACACACACACACACACATACGTTTCTCATACAGACTTCTCCTTTTTCCACCCACCCCCCCTCACCTGGAACACATTTGAGTTTTGGGTTTAAGTTTAAGATGTGATGGGAACATCTTTTTTTCCTCTCTTTAGGGAGGGAAGGATTACACAGCTTCGCACTCTGAGCGCGCGATGATCCCCAGGAACATAATGTACTACACGGCTACGCCGGGGCCATTCAGAGTAAATAATTGAAACGTTTTACTCCAGGCTGTTCCAGGCTTTTAACGGTATAGATAATAATAATTTGTACCAATGGCAAAGAAGGATGACACCTTTATTAGCGTATGCCATTTGCATTTATAAGTATGCACAGAAATGCTAATGCAATCAAGTGGCGCTCCGCAGCCAGGCCCACTTCTGCCTGAGGTGAATCTCGTACTTCCTATTTCAAAAGATAAATGAAAAGAGAAAATATCAAAAGGACAATTACTGTGCTGTCATTTTCTCTATTGTTGTGGAACAAAAGGAGCAGATCTCACTAGCCAGGCCAGTCAAAAGGAGCAGATTTCACTAGCCGGGTCAGTCAAAAGGAGCAGATCTCACTAGCCAGGTCAGTCAAAAGGAGCAGATTTCACTAGCCGGGTCAGTCAAAAGGAGCAGATCTCACTAGCCGGGCCAGTCAAAAGGAGCAAATCTCACCAGCCAGGTCAGTCAAAAGGAGCAGATTTCACTAGCCGGGTCAGTCAAAGGGAGCAGATCTCACTAGCCGGGCCAGTCAAAAGGAGCAAATCTCACTAGCCAGGTCAGTCAAAAGGAGCAGATTTCACTTGCCGGACCAGTCAAAAGGAGCTGATCATACTAGCCTTGCCAGTCAGAAGGAGCAGATCTCACTAGCCGGGCCAGTCAAAAGGAGCAGATCATACTAGCCTTGCCAGTCAAAAGGAGCAGATCTCATTCACCAGGCCAGTCAAAAGGAACAGATTTCACTAGCCGGGCCTGTCAAAAGGAGCAGATCTCACTAGCCGGGCCAGTCAAAAGGAACAGATTTCACTAGCCGGGCCTGTCAAAAGGAGCAGATCTCACTAGCCGGGCCAGTCAAAAGGAGCAGATTTTACTAGCCGGGCCTGTCAAAAGGAGCCGATCATACTAGCCGGGCCAGTCAAAAGGAGCAGATCTCAACAGCCGGGCCAGTCAAAATGAGCAGATCTCACTACATCAATCAGTCCACCATTTACTGTAATTCATATATTTATGAATATTAGTTCATGTAGTTATAAGCTGCAAATTATTTTATAGATAATTGATCAGACATTTATTTGCAATTTTAAAAATCATTATTACACCATCTACAAACAGTCATAAGCATTTGACTGAAGATTACTTCATACATTTATGAAGTGATTTATGAAATTATAAAGATTTTTATATAATAATCTATGAAGACTTAATGAATCGTTTTTAAAACATGTTAAATTGTAGTTATTGAGCCACAAAGCATTTGCAAATGCACTTATGAATGTAGTTGTTAGTAATTTACTATATGTTTAATAAAATGGCAGCTACATCGTAATCATTCGGTGAGTCCTTTGCTATGGAGGATTATTCAACCCAAAATTAAAATTAAAACGAAAATGAAAATGAAAATGAAAATGAAAATGAAAATGAAAATGAAAATGGAAAATGAAAATGGAGGATTATTCAGCCCAAAATTAAAATTAAAATTAAAATCTTTCCATTTTCGTTTTCATTTTCGTTTTCATTTTCATTTTCATTTTCATTATCATTTTCGTTTTCATTTTCATTTTCATTATTGTTTTCATTTTCGTTTTCATTTTCATTTTCATTTTCGAGCTGTACTATATGTAAATGAGGGGGTATGGTCAAGCAAGCAGGGTGGGCCTCATACAGGTTTAGTGCAGTAGCACTTAATGAACACTAGGGGGAGCATAGCATAGGGATGGGTAACAGTCTGTGCTTGATACTATGCTCTCAGGGCACTCCATACGTTTTAATGTATGAAATGATGAAGAATCTGAGCAGTGTTATAAAGTATTGTTTTATGAAAGAAACGGAGCTAGCTAGCCAGCGCTACGCTGTGTAGGCTATAGGTCAAACCTGCGAGGTGGAAAATCCAGGTTCAGAAAGTGAAAGTCCTCCCCAATCATTTGTTCCAATCACCTGGATTTGCTAATTATCACAATTCTTCAGCCAAGAGGTAGGAGCTAACTAGGCTAATTAGTGAAATCGTGAGTTCATGGGTGGAAGAAACACGGCAGGACTTTTACTTTCTGACCCCTGGAATTTCCACCTCTGCAAACCTGGTAGTAGCCTACGATAGGCTACATTGTGGCAGGTTAAACGTTGGATTGGATGGTTGTGTTGTAGCCTACTGCTGGAAATAAATTAAATCCTCTCTTAAAATAAATGAAAAGACCGCAAATGAGTCACTGGATCGTTTAAACTTTTAACCTGGCTCCGGTACTTTAAGCGAACATTAAGGCATTGCTTCAAAAAGTCTATCGACCGCCAGATTCTATTCTATATGTTATGCAAAATGAGAAATGTCAATGTAGGCTATTTGAAAGTGAGTCGGCTTCATCATACAAAAAATCCAGGGTTAAATCTTAAATTGAGCTTGCTAGCTGTTTATTGTTATCCTAAAATAGCTCTCATAAGTGTTTATGTTACCCATCTATCGTTAATTGTGTTTACTGTATTACACACTTCATGTGTGTGCCATGAGTCACTGGACCGTTTATTTTAACCTGGCTCCGATAGATCTAGCTAGCCTACTTCAAACGAACATTAAAGCATAGCTTCTAAAAGCTAGCTAGATTCATGACGGTTTTCAAAAAATATGGTCGCAAATACGAATAGGCTAGGGCATGAAAGGTGCGTTTTTGCATTGTGAAAGAAAAAATATTGCTGAAGACAGCTGGAAATGGAACGCACAAAATGGTGCTATGACGTATTATTCTATCCGATTGTTTTAATACACATCGGAGCTAGAATCCTGAAAAATAAACGAGAATGTCTAAACTTGGAACCTGCCAAGTGTGTCGTTGTTTTTGGGAATTTCACGAAGCAGAGGTGTAGCCTAGCTACTAAACGAGATTAAGGGGTTAGACAGCTCATTTAAATTTCCACCCTGGATTTTCTGTATATCACAAAGCCGACTCACTTTCAAATACATTAATGTCTCGATAGACTTTTAGAAGCTATGCCTTAATGTTCGTTTGAAGTAGGCTAGCTAGATCTATCGGAGCCAGGTTAAAATAAACGGTCCAGTGACTCATGGCACACACATGAAGTGTGTAATACAGTAAACACAATTAACGATAGTGGGTAACATAAACACTTATGAGAGCTATTTTAGGATAATAATAAACAGCTAGCAAGCTCAATTTAAGATTTAACCCTGGATTTTTTGTATGACGAAGCCGACTCACTTTCAAATAGCCTACATTGACATTTCTCATTTTGCATAACATATAGAATAGAATCTGGCGGTCGATAGACTTTTTGAAGCAATGCCTTAATGTTCGCTTAAAGTACCGGAGCCAGGTTAAAAGTTTAAACGATCCAGTGACTCATTTGCGGTCTTTTCATTTATTCTAAGAGAGGATTTAATTTATTTCCAGCAGTAGGCTACAACACAACCATCCAATCCAACGTTTAACCTGCCACAATGTAGCCTATCGTAGGCTACTACCAGGTTTGCAGAGGTGGAAATTCCAGGGGTCAGAAAGTAAAAGTCCTGCCGTGTTTCTTCCACCCATGAACTCACGATTTCACTAATTAGCCTAGTTAGCTCCTACCTCTTGGCTGAAGAATTGTGATAATTAGCAAATCCAGGTGATTGGAACAAATGATTGGGGAGGACTTTCACTTTCTGAACCTGGATTTTCCACCTCGCAGGTTTGACCTATAGCCTACACAGCGTAGCGCTGGCTAGCTAGCTCCGTTTCTTTCATAAAACAATACTTTATAACACTGCTCAGATTCTTCATCATTTCATACATTAAAACGTATGGAGTGCCCTGAGAGCATAGTATCAAGCACAGACTGTTACCCATCCCTATGCTATGCTTCCCCTAGTGTTCATTAAGTGCTACTGCACTAAACCTGTATGAGGCCCACCCTGCTTGCTTGACCATACCCCCTCATTTACATATAGTACAGCTCGAAAATGAAAATGAAAATGAAAATGAAAATGAAAATGAAAATGAAAATGAAAATGAAAATGAAAACGAAAATGAAAACGAAAATGAAAAGATTTTAATTTTAATTTTAATTTTGGGCTGAATAATCCTCCATTTTCATTTTCCATTTTCATTTTCGTTTTCATTTTCATTTTCGTTTTCATTTTAATTTTAATTTTGGGTTGAATAATCCTCCATACTTTGCAGTGCCTATTCTAAAGCTCAAACTAGTCAACATTTACAAGATTTATAAATTGCCTGTTACTTAACTAGAAGTGTGCAATAGTATTTGATTATATGTTGAGACTACTCATCCTTTGTAACGGTTGAAAAATGACTCGTAAAAGTAAACATAGCCTACTGTATAACTCAAGACAAAAGTACATATGATTATAAGACTGTTCAGTTTAACAGATTATTTTTCATTAAAATAAAGTATCTTGAAAAACAGCCTTCAATTCAAGGAGAAAACACAATATAAGTCTGAGTAACCAAACCATACACACACGCACACACACAAACATACACACACACACGCACACATAAACATGCTTACACGCATACACACACATATAAAAAATTAATAATATTTTGTTATTACAACAATTGAACAATATACATCTAATAAGCTTAAGGAAACTGTTTTATTTGAAAGAATTATAACGCTCAAAGTCATTTTCCTTTATCAGCTAACAGCAAAGCTGTCGTAATTAGCTTTAATGCATTCATTGTTGTTAGCTAGTCAGCATTCTTTCAATCATTTTCAATGAAAGCGGGAATTCCTATTTATATTTCCAACAAGTCAATAACGAGCATGTCGAGAGTGAGTGCATTGTTAATTAACTGAATGCATGGTGTTTCCTCAGGTCCAAATTATTTTCATTTTAAAATTGAATGTTAATGCATTTTATGTAAAAGCTAATATAAGACAAGTGAAATATGTGCGTGATGAATTGTCAAAAAATAACATTTGATCTCAGGCCCAATAAGTATATAGAAGCCTCCTCTTGCCTTGTTTGTTCTGCAAATAGGCACCAGGCCCATTAAACCTTTGATATTAGATTAAGTTAATTTCAGTCTGTGAAAGATCCCTTCACCAGCAAACCATAAAGCAGAGACTACCATAATAGCTTAATTAGCAAAGTAACATTTTCATAATTCAATAAAGGAAATTTGAAAATGAAAACGTTATGGGTGGTTTTAAGTCAGAAGGAGTATTTGATTCAGTTTATGTGATTAAACTTTTTTTATGTTTCAATATGTTACCTGAGAACACATTTAATTTTTTCATCTGGAATTCCCCCTGGGAAAAATAAGGTTATACTATTCTATTCTATTCTATTCTGTTCATCAGAAACCAAAGCTGTGGACTTGCTTACATGCATTCATACATTCATTCATGTATACATACATGTCCACATGCACATATCTTATTTATTCTGTAAAAAAATATTTCAGTTGTAAATATAGCTTCATAAGATAGGTTGATACATAGGCTAATGATACATTTTCTCTCTTCGACACACACGCACACACACAAACACACATACGCATGCAGAAAGCTCACACATGCACATACACTCACCACACATGCTCCATACAGGCTCACACACATACACATACACACACACATTCACTCACACACAGACATACACACACTCGCATGATACCACCTGGCTCTGAACAGACAGCATATCTCTGGTTGTGTTAGTATAGCTGCATTGTGTTAGCATAGATCTGTTATGTTAGCATAGCTCCATTGTATTAGCATAGCTCCGTTGTGGAGAAGCTTCCTTTATGCAGTCTGGCCACAGTGGCGGGTCGTTTAAGGGGTACCTCCCAGTGTACCCCACAATCAACCCACGCCCCCACCCATCCCTGCTCCACTCACAATGCCAGGACCACCTTGAAGTTTCCTAGACTTTGGGGTGGGTGGGGGTTCCTAAGAGACACCTGGAGACTGAGATCTGGAGAAGGACAGGATGGATTTTCTGCCCCCCCCCCCCCCCCCCCCCCCATCCTGAGTCCCCTGATCTCTGCCCTCCAGAGGGGGCCTTGCAGGGGTACAGCGGCCCCAGGTTCGAGGGGCTCAGCTGTGTAAATGTTTTCAGTTGCCGTGTGACTGGGTCTCGGGCCCCCCTGCTTTTTTTGATCCACAGCCAAGGACAAGCCTCTGCTTTCGGTTGCTCTTGGCAGCTGCCGCGGACGAAAGAATGTCATCAGGGACTTTAAAAATATGAGGGTTCGTAATTTGGACCGCAGGGTGAAAGCTGAAAACCCCCCCCCCCCCACGGTACATTTTGTGATCGTCTAATTACAGGGGGTCTTACTTTTATACCCGTCCAGGAATTAAGCCGTAAGGCCTCTTCACCCCTGAGGGCTATTTTCGGGGTGATGCCTGCGCGTCACACAGTATTATTCTCTATCCCCGCACCCCCGATCTTCACTCCTGTGTCAGCAGGCCTATGTCAGGACGATGCCCTAATCCAGCATGCCAGCGACTAAATGCTTCTTTGTTTAAAAAAAACATTCGAATAAAAAGAAAGAAAAAGAAAAGCTTTCTCAGTGTTCAGATCATGGCAGGCTGGGCCCCGCGGTCCGCCGAGGTTACTAAGCTCCTGGAGAATTCCCCCAACCTGTGCGGCCGCATTTGTGCAGATGTGCAGCCCCGCGGTTAGTCACTCTGGTCCTGACTGAAACTGGAACTAGCAAACCTGTTACATCATCACAGGACAGTACCGTCTGTTACTGTGTTAAATATACATGATTTACTGGTATATGCGAATACTTCCTGTAAATCCTTACTTCCTGTAATTGATTACTTCCTGTAATCTCTTTCTTTGCCTGCTGACCTCCTTTGACCTCAAGCGCCACCATAGCAACTGACAGAGAACTCTACAGGTTGCAGGGCCACGGGATGGAACTGTGCACTCCCTGCAGGTAACTGTGCACTTTCTGCAAGGTAACTGTGCACTTACTGCAGGGAACTGTGCCCTTCTGCAGATAAGTATATGTCCCAGGCCTACTGCCTCTGCTGTATGATGGTAATATGTAGCAGTACAGTTGTGTTGTACAGGTGTGCTTATTTTATTTTTTAAATTGTTTATATTGATCCAATAAACCTTGTTTTATCCTGTGTGTACTTAATGTAAAGCGACTTTGAGTACCTTGAAAAGTAATGATACATATACGTAATTTATCATTATTATTATTATTATTATTATTTATATCTGACAGATAATAAGTAAGATAAATACACAAGGAATTTAAACAGCTCAGTTGTTGCAGTGCTCAAAAATGTAATGCTGTCTGTGTGTGGGTGTGTGCATTTGTCTGTGTGTGAGTGAGTGTGTATGCGCGTGTGTGTGTGTGCGTGCGTGCGTGCGTGCGTGCGTGCGTGCGTGCGTGCGTGCGTGCGTGCGTGCGTGCGTGCGTGTGTGTGTGTGTGTGTGTGTGTGTGCAAGTGTGTGGCTGAAGCACAGATATGTCACATAATGAATGGATGAGTGAGTGAATGAGTCCTTAATCTCAGCTCAGGGGAAGGCAGAAATCTGATAAGGTTTTTTTGTTTTGTTTTTTCGTGCATTAACATAATTTCTCTGAAGTGCGCACTGATTCTGCGGCTTTGTCTGGCTCCCACTGTTTGTGTGTGTGTGTGTGTGTGTGTGTGTGTGTGTGTGTGTGTGTGTGTGTGTGTGTGTGTGTGTGTGTGTGTGTTGTGAGAGAGAGTGTTCTCAGAGAGTCCTGGAGTCGGGAGACAGAAGCCCTGAAATTCAGAGACAAAAGTGAATCATCTGAGATGCCCGTCCCCAATCCGCCCGCCCCATTGAGCCCGCCCCAATGAGCCCACCCCATTGCCGCGCTGGTCCCATTGTGTGTCTTTGTGTTTTTTTTCTGATCTTAATTAGGCTAATTGAAAACTTAAAAATTGAATATTGTTTTTTCCTCTAATTAAAACCGTGTTTTCGATTATATTCAGTGAATGTTTGCATAAACCCTGTGCCAACTGCCAACTGACTGGAATTTAAGTAGTGAGAGATAGATGGTAAAAAAAAATTCAAATCGGCTTTGATTGCCGGCTTACAAAGAAATGACCTGGCAGCTGTGTGGAGACATGGTTTTTGCACAAATTTACCATTGAGATTTTCTAGTAAAACCCACACATGTATTCGTCAAAGACTGGGAAACCAAAGCAGAGATCGAGCGGCAAAATGTTCAGTGTTAATTGAACTCTTAACAAAATTACTCGGTTCCAGGTGGTGTTATTTACAGAGTAAAACTTACTCTTTCAGCGTCGATTTAACACTGTAGATTTTCCTGCGTAGCTGACAGATACGGTGCTGTAGCAGGAAATAGACGTGCAGTTCTATAAAAGAAAAGTTGTGTGCCACTCTTAGTCTCGCACTTTCTCCGTTTTTATTTCTCCGTCTTAATTTAGTATGAAGCACACCACGTCAACAGACCCAAGACCTTGCCTTACACATGGAAAATTCTGACATTTTTGATACACATGCAAAGCCCTTGAGGTGCTTAGTGAGGTGATACGGCCACAAAATGGCTACCGAGCAACTGCAAAGTCCCCAGCAGCCCCTGGGTGTCAGAGAGCCCTGCAGGACCTGCCTGCTTATTGAATGCCCCAAAGAGGTACCTACATCTTCTGTGCTCTACTTCCCCTTGAGGCAATAAAAGTGACACTGCCCCGGGACATATTTACGGCCCGAAACAGCGTCACAGCGCTCGGAAAAGCATCTGAGGTCAGCGAGGAAGAAGCCAGGCGGAGAGAGACGTGCGGACACTGTAAACAGATGAAGTAAGAGGCTATTAGCGGAGAGAGACAGGTGAGGTAAGCGATATGGCTGTCAGCCTAAATGCCAGCCTGGACACCCTTACATAGGTACAGCGCCCTGCTGGAAAATAAAACAGATAAATAAAGTCCGGGATAAGAGGAGGCAAATAACACGGAGGAATGAGTCTGCAGGGCAGATAAACTGGGAAACTGACGTGTTCTGCCCATCCAATGGAGTGCCTTGCTCTGCTCTTATATGAACTTTGACCCGGTGGATCATAAGAGTAAGAAAAGCAACAAATTAAGAGAATGACAGAAGCTGTATGGACCGAGGGTGGGGGGGAAGAGAGAAATGGGGAAGGGGGGTAGAAATAGAGAAAGGGTTAGAGAGATGGGTAGAAAAGAGAGCAAGGTAGAAAGAGAGAGGGGGGGGGTAGAAAAAGAGAGGAGTAGAATGAGAGTTGTAGGAAGAGAGAGGTAGGTAGAGAGAGAGAGTGGGGTAGAAAAAAAGAAAGGGAGGTAGTAAGACAGAGAGAGAGAGAGAGAAGAGAGAGAGAGACAGAAAGAGAGAGAGAGAGGGGATAGCGAAAGAAAGAAGGAGAGAGAGAGTGGGGTAGAAAGAAAGAGAGGAGGGTACTAAGAGAGAGAGAAAGACAGACTGCTGCTGTTCAGCTTCCAGGGGTAGGGCTGCCACAGACATCAACCCTTCATTTGCATATTCACGGCTCAATTTGCACTTGGCTATGCAAATGTATGCAAACATCGTTTGAGAACATTTCAAAAATAGAAACCAGAATTCAAAACCACTCCACGGCATTTAATACGCAACCACGCAGAAAGGAATGTGAGAGGGAGGGGTTATTTCACCTTTAGCGCACAGCTGGTTTCATCCCATCCACTTCCAACTGAGCTGAAAACGCTTCTTTAAAAACGTCTCTTTCTCAGACTCAATACACCCAGCACACCTTCAAAGTACCAAGTTAAATCCTATATTAAAATCTAATTGACAAACCAGGCAGCTGAGAAAGAGAGAGAGAAAGAGAGACAGAGAGAAAGAAATTGAGGGATAGGTGTGGAGAGGGAGGTGTGGAGGGAGAATGGGAGTTAGGTATAGACTGCCCTTCAAAGCCCATGCAGCTGAAAGGATAATAGTGCTGTTAAGTGGTTTCTGGGTATTCCCAGCTTGGAATTTACATGTTATTCCCATTGTTACTGTGTGCCATTATTCCAGTTACTCTACACATTATGGTTTGATTGCTCTTGTCTGGGTCTTCGTCACATCATGGTTTGATTGCTCTTGTCTGGGTCCTCTCCACAGCACATTTGATTGCTCTTGCCTGGGGCTTCTCCATATTATAGTTTGATTGCTTTTGTCTGGGTCCTCTCCACATCATGGTTCGATTTCTGTTGTCTGGGGCCGTGCCCGAATTAGCACTCTTCCACACTATTGAGTAGCCTTGGTGAGTAGATAGGATGAGAAAGTCGTTGAGTAGACGAAAATGTTTCAAATTGCAGTGTAGAGTATTCTGGGGGCAATTGTAACAGGGGTCAATTGTAACACAACTTTTTGTTACAATTGCCCCCAACCCTGAACACATGAAACTAGCTAGTTTGCTGGATAGAATCTCAGCTCTAGCTTGTTTCAGATTGGTGCAATTCTATGGTGTTGCAATTGCCCCCTGTTACAATTGCCCCCATAATACTCTACATGAAACACCCGGGTGACACACTTACTTCCGGGGTTTCACTGAATATATTTGGGAGCACACTTTTCAAGAAGTACAGGAACATTTTGGTCACATATATATGATGTGAAGCTTTGTTTTAAAAAAATGAGGCGCAGCTTCGCTGACGTTTCCTTCAAATACAACAAAAACAACATGTGACATAGCAGCGCAAGAGTGGTGCGCGGGGTTGCCAGATCTTGTAAGACTTCCCAGCCAAATGGCGACTCAAAACTAGCCCAAATTATAGGCTATTTTTAACTGAAACCGACGTATTTTAAATAGAAATCATCATGTTTTTACTTTTTAAAATAAGTGCGTGCTTTGCAACTTTTCATTTTTACCCGTGACTGCACTTTGAAAGTAGCCCAATTTAGCTGTAAAACCGCGGACATGGCAACACTGGTGGGACATCTTCTGACCTGCTTATGACACCTCCACAGTGCGGTTGGAAAGTAGTATGTCGGATATTTGTTGTGGACTGCTAAACAGTGCACATTAAACAGCACACTTCTGCCAGTGCACTGTTCACAGGAGACAGGGTGCAGTAGATAGACGCACACCATGGTTTGATTGCTCTTGTCTGGATCCTCTCCATATCATGGTTTGATTGCTTTTGGCAGGGTCAAGTGGAGGGGGGTGAGAGGTAGAGGGGTGGGAGAGTGGTTGGGGGGGTGGAGGGGAGAGAGGTAGAGGGGTGGGAGAGTGGTTGGGGGGGGGTGGAGGGGAGAGAGGTAGAGGGGTGGGAGAGTGGTTGGGGGGGGTGGAGGGGAGAGAGGTAGAGGGGTGGGAGAGTGGTTGGGGGGGTGGAGGGGAGAGAGGTAGAGGGGTGGGAGAGTGGTTGGGGGGGTGGAGGGGAGAGAGGTAGAGGGGTGGGAGAGTGGTTGGGGGGGTGGAGGGGAGAGAGGTAGAGTGGTGGGAGAGTGGTTGGGGGGGTGGAGGGGAGAGAGGTAGAGGGGTGGGAGAGTGGTTGGGGGGGTGGAGGGGAGAGAGGTAGAGGGGTGGGAGAGTGGTTGGGGGGGTGGAGGGGAGAGAGGTAGAGGGGTGGGAGAGTGGTTGGGGGGGTGGAGGGGAGAGAGGTAGAGGGGTGGGAGAGTGGTTGGGGGGGTGGAGGGGAGAGAGGTAGAGTGGTGGGAGAGTGGTTGGGGGGGGTGGAGGGGAGAGAGGTAGAGGGGTGGGAGAGTGGTTGGGGGGGTGGAGGAGAGAGAGGTAGAGGGGTGGGAGAGTGGTTGGGGGGGTGGAGGGGAGAGAGGTAGAGGGGTGGGAGAGTGGTTGGGGGGGGGGGGGGAGGGGAGAGAGGTAGAGGGGTGGGAGAGGTGGTTGGGGGGGTGGAGGGGAGAGAGGTAGAGGGGTGGGAGAGTGGTTGGGGGGGGTGGAGGGGAGAGAGGTAGAGGGGTGGGAGAGTGGTTGGGGGGGGGTGGAGGGGAGAGAGGGTAGAGGGGGTGGGAGAGTGGTTGGGGGGGTGGAGGGGAGAGAGGTAGAGGGGGTGGGAGAGCGGTTGGGGGGGTGGAGGAGAGAGAGGTAGAGGGGAGAGTGGTTGGGGGGGTGGAGGGGAGAGAGGTAGAGGGGTGGGAGAGTGGTTGGGGGGGTGGAGGGGAGAGAGGTAGAGGGGTGGGAGAGTGGTTGGGGGGGTGGAGGGGGGAGAGGTAGAGGGGTGGGAGAGTGGTTGGGGGGGTGGAGGGGAGAGAGGTAGAGGGTGGGAGAGTGGTTGGGGGGGTGGAGGGGAGAGAGGTAGAGGGGTGGGTGAGTTGGTTGGGGGGGGTGGAGGGGAGAGAGGTAGAGTGGTGGGAGAGTGGTTGGGGGGGAGGAGGGGAGAGAGGTAGAGGGGGTGGGAGAGTGGTTGGGGGGGGTGGAGTGAGAGAGAGGTAGAGGGGTGGGAGAGTGGTTGGGGGGGTGGAGGGGAGAGAGGTAGAGGGGTGGAGAGTGGTTGGGGGGGTGGAGGGGAAGAGGGTAGAGGGGTGGGAGAGTGGTTGGGGGGGTGGAGGGGGGTGAGAGGTAGAGGGGTGGGAGAGTGGTTGGGGGGGTGGAGGGGAGAGAGGTAGAGTGGTGGGAGAGTGGTTGGGGGGGTGGACGGGAGAGAGGTAGAGGGGTGGGAGAGTGGTTGGGGGGGTGGAGGGGAGAGAGGTAGAAGGGGTGGGGAGAGTGGGTTGGGGGGGTGGAGGGGGAGAGAGGTAGAGGGGTGGGAGAGGGTTGGGTGGTGGAGGGGAGAGAGGTAGAGGGGTGGGAGAGTGGTTGGGTGGGTGGAGGGGAGAGAGGTAGAGGGGTGGGAGAGTGGTTGGGGGGGTGGAGAAGAGAGAGGTGGAGGGGGGGAGAGAGAGAGGTGGAGGAGGGGTGATAAGTGGAGGGGGTGAGAGGTAGAGGAGGAGAAAGGCGGCAGGTCCCGTTAAACAAAACTCACTTTTAAAAAAAATGTATTAAGGTGGGGGGAGCAGGAGGGTGTTCCGCTCTCCTGGCTCTGCAGGCTACCTGTGTGTGTGTGTGTGTGTGTGTGTGTGTGTGTGTGTGTGTGTGTGTGTGTGTGTGTGTGTGTGTGTGTGTGTGTGTGTGTATGTGTGTGTGTGTGTGCGTGTGTGTGTGTGTGTAGGGGGGGCCGCTGCTGGCCAAAACCAGCTTTATCTCTACCCCACGTGCTTTCATATGGTACCATAAACGCCCCCAAGTGTGTTCTGCCTATAATCCTCTCTCCTCTCTCACACACACACACACACACACACACACACAAAAACACACTACCTCCCTCTCTGCCTCACACACACTCTCTCTCTCTCAGACACCACGCGCACACACACACACACACACACACACACACACACACACATACATACACACTGCCTCCCCCTCTGTCTCACACACACTCTATCTGTCAGACAGACACACACACACACACACACACACATACACATTATCTCCCTCTCTCTCGCTCTCACACGCCATGGACGTGTTGCCAAGGCTAATAGGTAAAATAGAAGAATTCTAGCACAAAAGAGCAAAAATGTGTGTTATCCTAATAGTATGAATACTAATAATAACAATAAAATTAATTGTACAGTATGTGACTGGATTGCTCTGGTTTAGTGCTGGCAGGCAAGTTTTGTCCTTGTATGATTCCCATTTTTGGAAATTTGTGATCTCCCCCCCCCCTTTCTCTCTCTTTCTCTCTCTTTCTCTTACCCCTCTCTCCTCTCTCTCTTGTTTGAGGCCTGCCCACGGGCGTACAGCAAGGGCGAGTGTTTGCACGTCTCTGAATAAGGGATGGAGTTACATGCCTGTTTTTTAAAGTCTCGCTTTTCTGTTTTTGTCACAGCAAGACTCTCGGCCAACGCGCGACGCCATTGGCCAGTTGGTTTTTGCCTGCCCCCCCCCCCCCCCCCCACCCCCCCCCCCCCAGGTAGGCTTGTTAAACCCCCAGTGTAGGCTTCGGCTGGCCTTGTTGTGCGGTGTTAGTTTTACGACACCAGGCAGCACGGTAAAGTGCTAATTAGCTGCGGCGTGTGGCTGGCAGTGCGCAGCATAGCGCTAACGCTGCTTTAACCGTCCTTTATGAGGAGGCCTTTTGGCTCCAGCCCTCAAATCAAATCAAATCAATATTTATTTATATAGCGCATTTCACAACTAGTTGTCACAATGCGCTTCACAGAAAAACCCAGCCTAAACCCCCACAAGAGCAAGCCAAAGGCAACAGCCCTCTCCTGCTAACCTCTCTCCATCCCTCCCTCTTTTCCTCCTCTCTCCATCTCTCCCTCCCTCTTCCTCTCTATCCCTCTCTCCCCTCCCTCCTCTCTCTATCCATCACTCTCTCCCTCCTCTCTCCATCTCTCCCTCCTCCTCCCTCTCTTCTCTCTCAGTCTTTCTATTCTTTCTCCAGTTCTCTGATTTCACCAGTCGGCTGTAGACTAAACATTAGGACATTAACTGTAGGACATGCCTCGCTGTTTGAAACTAGCGGGTGAGTAACGGCACAGTGGGCTTGCCTCTTCTTCGTCTGTGTTTTGTTTTTATCGGGCTGGGGGGTGGGGGTGGGGGGAGGGGGGGGTATGGAGGAGCACCTGAGCCCCTGACTGGAATGTCCTCGAAACAAGGGGTCTTGTGTGAAAAAGCCAGTCAGTCCGGCACGGTTTGGGTGAACCTGCTGTTTTATCACGATTCGATGGTTTAGGCTTTAGCCAAAAATATTGTCCTTCTAGCTGTAAACCTGTTAAAGTGAAGGACAGAATTTGAACATGGAACCTCACATTTCACTCAACACATTAAACGTCGACTTGCATGACAAACATGGAATTGGACAACAAACACTGTGACAGAGTCAAGCGATGACACTCAACGAGCAGAACCACACTTACACAGGCCTACATGTTAACAGCAGAACCACACTTACACACAACTCCATGTTAACAGCAGAACCACACTTACACAGGCCTACATGTTAACAGCAGAACCCACCACTTACACACAACTCCATGTTAACAGCAGAACCACACTTACACACACCTCATATTAACAGCAGAACCACTTACACACGCCTCCATGTTAACACAGAACCACACTTACACACACCTCCGTGTTAACAGCAGAACCACACTTACACACACCTCCATGTTAACAGCAGGAACCACACTTACATACACCTCCGTGTTAACAGCAGAACCACACTTACACACGCCTCCATGTTAACAGCAGAACCACCACCTTACACACAACTCCATGTTAACAACAGAACCACACTTACACACGCTCCATGTTAACAGCAGAACCACACTTACACACGCCTCCGTGTTAACAGCAGAACCACACTTACACACACCTCCATGTTAACAGCAGAACCACACATTACACCACACCTCCGTGTTAACAGCAGAACCACACTTACACACGCCTCCATGTTAACAGCAGACCACCACTTACACACAACTCCATGTTAACAACAGAACCACACTTACACACACCTCCAGTAATTAATTGCTTGATTAAAGTTCTGAGGTTTTGGGCCAGAAAGTGGCCGCTACCCTCTCTAAGATTGGGTTTAAGTGATCAGAATTTCATGCAAGGTTGCCATTGGTGGTGTAATGTTACACTTTAAGAGTTGCCTAATGGTTGCCATGTGTTGAGTTGAGGGGGAGAGGAGGGGTGGGGTGGGGGCGGGGGGGTTCAGAGAATGGGAGGGGCGGTACAGGGGGGGTGAGGGGAGGAGGGCTTGGGGTTAGGAGGGCTGGGCACTGGAGAGTTTTGGAAGCCAGGAGGAGAGAGGTGAGGTGAAGTTTCTCTGGAGAGAATGGAAAGGGGGAAAGGCCAGCCGTGTGAGATTACAGCAGGGCTCTGAAATGTGCTGTTTGGGACAGTGTGCGTATTATGGGACGCCCTCCAAATGTTCCACACACAGTTTCCCTCCCCCCGCCCCCGCCCAACCTTTCTCATGGTTTGAGTAATTATGCTCTTGCCTTACGGCAGGAGACCATGTTGGGTCAACACAAGGATACGAGCCTCGTTTTTTCTTACTATTATTTTTCTGTCCTACCACCCTCCTCTTCCCCCCGTCTCTCCAAACACGCGGTGAAATCGCATATATTTTTATTTCCAAAAGAATAACATGTAACATGTATGTTATATTTTCTAACACATTTATTTGGGCTAAGCTTTCGCAAGCTTTCAGGGGTGGTGGTTTGCATGGTACTCTGGGTAATAAGGGAAGAGCCAGTTTGCGCTGGATTGGACGGGCGGGCAGGCTGTGCGGTAGCATGTGAAACTGTGACGTATTTCTGTTAAATATAAGCCCTGCATGGTTAGCATGCGTTACTGGCAATGCATTTCTGTTAAATATACACCATGTGTGGTAGCATACAATACTGCCAATATAGTTCTGTAAATATACCACCACGCGCAGTAGCATGCGATACTGAGATATATTTCTGTGAAATATACACCACGCACGGTAACATGCGATACTGAGATATATTTCTGTAAAATATACACCACGCACGGTAACATGCGATACTGAGATATATTTCTGTAAAATATACACCACGCACGGTAACATGTGATACTGAGATATACAGTGAGCACCATAATTAATTGGATAGTGACACATTTTTTATTATTTTGGTCCTGTACTCTAGCACTTTGAGTTGAAGAATACAATGATCATTGGGTTGAAGTACAGACTGTCAGCTTTAATTTGAGGGTATTTCCATCCATATCGGATGAACCGTTTAGAAATTTAGAACCTTTAGTGCATAGCCCCCCCCCCCCCCCCCCCCCCCCCCATTTTTGGGCATGAAAAATATTGGGGCAGTTTAACATAATGTAGAATATGAAAAGACTCTTGATATCTTATTTTCTGGTACTCCTACAAGCGATACTATAACCTCTCTGCATTTGAATGGATCTCTATGGGAATTGGGGGGTGGGACTAGATTTAGCTGTAAATTACACTGGAACAGTATGGAACACCTGGTTGGCTAAATGGCTCTAAGTCATCAAGGGTCTGACGTATCAAACAAGCCTCAAACCATCACTCTGCTGCCAGATATGCAGTAGATATGGATGGATAACTTGAAGGGTTTCTTCTCCTGACTTATTTTTACATAAAGTTCAATAGGAAAATTTGTCAGAAGAAACAACCCTTAAAGTGATCCATCCATATCTATTGCATATCTGGCAGCAGAGTGATGGTTTGAGGCTCATTTGAATACCTCAGACCCTTGATGACTTACAGCCATTTCGCCAACCATGTATTCCATACTGTTGCAGCATATGTACAGCTAAATCTAGTCCCACCCCCCAATCCCATAGAGATCCATTCAAATGCAGAGAAGTTATAGTATCGCTTGTAAGAGTACCAGAAAATAAGATATCAAGAGTATTTTGATATTGTTGGGTCACAGACATCAGGAAGTCATGGCATGCAAAGGATATGTGAACAAATATTAAAAACTATTACTTTATTCTACATTATGTTAAAAACTGTCCAATATTTTTGATGCCCAAAAATGGGGGGGGACTATGTACAAATTGTTCGATAATTTCTAAAGGGTTCATCCAATATGGATGTAAATACCCTCTAATTAAAGCTGACAGTCTGCACTTCAACCTCATGGTCACTGTATCCTTTCAAACTGAAAGTGCTAGAGTACAGAACCAAAATAATAAAAAATGTGTCACTGTCCAATGAATTATGGTGCTCACTGTATTTCTGCAATTATACACCACGCACGGTAACATGCGATACTGAGATATATTTCTGTAAAAATATATACCCTGCACAGTAGAGCTCTCTGAGGAGAGAAGAGAAACACGGCTGTTTGGATAAAAACTCAGCAAAGGTCTGCTGCTGCCAGCCGGAGAACAGAAAATGATCTTTCCGTATCTCGCACCTTAACTCTTTCACTTATTTTATCAGATTTCTCTGTGGTTGCATATCTGTTTTTACTGTGATATGAACAGTATGAAATGCACAAGGTAAGTGAATTAATTTCAAGGTAAAAAATGTTTTTTATTCAATATAAGCCAGACCAGTTTTGGTAAGCTCAGCTATCGGCAGAATGAATTCACCCAAACTGTATTTGTGAGAAAAAGAATAAGGAAGTTACACTTTGCAAAGGTATTTAGGGAAGGCAAATGCTCATTGAATATAGGCCTCTGAGTCATGGGCTCATAAAGTAGTAGTTTATCACGTGTATTTACTGTTTCTCTCTGCAGAGCCTGGGTGATGCAACGGCTCAAATTGTGGGTGTAATCGTGTTTGTGAGGTCACGATGATACTGTGCCAGGTTTCCAGGGGGGGGGGGGGTACAGAGTTGCCACTTGTCAATCACTGGAGCCTGCATACAGACCCCTCCACTTTATAGAGCTGTCAGACTGCTCACGAAGTTGAGGGGTGGACTCCCTGTCTCTGACTCCAATTAGACATCTCAGGACAAAAAGCGATGGTTCACTGTTCTACCTGTACCTAAACACAGGCCCTGTATTCAATCAACCTTCGTCGTGAATTTTTCTGCATTCAATCAACTTTGTCCTTAATTTTTCTGCATTCAATCAACTTTCATCCTTAACATTTCAGCATTCAATCAACACACTGCAAAAAATGTATGTCTTAAGTGTTTTAGTCTTGTAATGTGACTTAAAATCTTATTTGTTTCTCAAAAGTGTTAAATATTAGCTTGTTTTAAGTTGCTTTTTGCTTGACAAGTGAAATTATCTTACCCCACTGGCAAATCTTAAAATGAGTAAAACTATCTCACCCCACTGGCAGATAGTTTGTCTTATTTAGCAAAAAAGTAACAGAAATAAGATTCTAAAGTATAAATATAAGATTAAAATGCTTGTTAAGATTTGGTTTTTGCAGTGCAGTCATCCTTCATTTTTCAGTATTCAATCCACATTTGTGTTTTACTTTTCTGTATTCAATCAACTTTCCTGCATTCAATACACAATCGTCCTTAACTTTCTTTCTCTTACATATATGCAAGTTGAACTACTTTATTTTCATGATTGCTAAACTTGCTGAATATAACAGAATGAAGAGTGGTTATGCATTTGTTCTTAAGGAAAACTGCCCTCAAGCTAAAAGCACACACACAGATGCATGTGGCCACATTCTTATTATTTTATTTTATGTAGATAAAAATAAATTAACTGTATATTTTCCTTGCACAAGCTTTAAAATATAATATGTGGGGTGTTATGTCAACACGCATGATAGAATAAATGTTTCAATAAAATACAGGTATGACAGGGACAGCCGTGGCATGTGTGCAGGCTAATGGTGTCTACCTTACAGCCAAAACTTTTGTATTTCAAAAGTGGCAACTCTAATAACAGTCAACATAAGAGTTAAGGTTTTGGAAAAGTTGGCTGGGCTGTTTTCTCTTTCTCTATAAGGGAAAGCCTGGATGACTCGTTTCAGGACCTCTGGCACACATTACATTCACTGCAGTGTGTATTGAACAGCCACCTTCCCCGATCCATACTCCCACCCCCACCCCCTTTTAAAAACAAGTCTCTCAGCCAGGGAAAAGTGTTTCTCCAGACAGACATCGATGACAGATGTTGCAATATAAATTAAAGAGGGAGGCAATTAAAATATCAACTTGATTGCATTTTTTTAAATTTTTTTTAAAACTTTTTTTCATTGTCTAATTTGTAAGTAGCATCAGAGCGGAAAGAGCTGTTGAGATATTTTGTATATATGTAACTGATGTCCCTCCTCGCCCATGGGAATGAGAGAGAAGAAACAGTGGAGGAGTCTGATCCATCCTTTGATACAACCTTCTCTTTTTACCAACTTTTGAAAAAATTACTTGTTCTTATTCTCTTTCATATCTTATTTCACTTGCTTATTGACTTACTTCCTGTTAGCCGAATGCAGTGATGGCATGCTTGCAACATCAATGTAAACCTTAAAGCATTGTTACAAAGCCATCTTCTTAAAAAGCAAGCTTCGCATTTAAAAACTGCTCTTCTGTTGAGCTTATCGGCGGATTACGGCCACCATGTCCACCATCAAACAGGTTTTTAACATATTTAATAGATTGGTAACATCACACAGACTGAAGTTTTTACATTCCAGTCCTGAATTTGTTTTGAGGAATAAGTGTATTTCAGTACAAACTGATTCATGAACATTTCCAGGACTACTGACAAGCAGTCCTGTCAGACCTGGCTACAATGGTCTACATCAATAAAGTATTTTGAGTATTGAGATCATTGTAGATGTCCTTCATTCTTGGGCAGAGGCCAAGCAAAAAGTGTTACATGATGTACAAGGACTGAAGTAACTTTGTTACGTACATACAGTAGTTCTTCAGTTACAACTTCAGGTAAATTACTTAAATTATATACTTTTTACACTTAATGGCTTTTATTAATTTATTGTCATCCTTAAAGAAATTTGCATAACAAATGAAAGACACCAGTTGCAGCACAAGACAAAGTAACCTGAGTTACGCGAACTAATCCTTCCAGTAAAATGTTACATTCACATTTTAATGAATAAAAGCACATTTACAGAATTATAAATATAGTCAAACAGCAGCAGTGCCAATCGTTTATCTTTAATCATTGCAAAGTAAATTAGATTAAAGTAATTAACTCTTTAATAATATAATTAAAGCACTGTCACAGTACTGTGGGTTTTTACGGTAATTGTTGAAGAGTTAAATTTATTTTAATCTAATTTAAACCTTGAATACATATCTAAAGAAACTCAAATTGGAGTCCTGTCATGAAGCAATGTTTTATACCATTTCACATTAGTAGCAAAAGTATTGAATTACAAAATCAAATAATCCCAATATTAACAATGGTTATGTAAGAGGTTTGAATGGATGAGATATTAAATGGAGGAGCAAGGCTTTGTGTAAATGTTGATCTTACCTGTACAGAGAGTCCAGGGCATCAGCTCCTTTCTATCCAATGAGGCTGTCATCTGGGTTCACATTGGATATGGAGAGGGGGAAATGTCCCCACACCATAACCAAACGTTACCACGGCATTACCAAACCATTACCACAGCATTACCAAACCGTTACCACAGCATTACCAAACCGTTACCACACCATTACCAAACCGTTACCACAGCATTACCAAACCGTTACCACACCATTACCAAACCGTTACCACACCATTACCAAACCGTTACCACAGCATTAACAAACTGTTTACCACAGCATTACCAAACTGTTACCATTCCATTACCAAACCGTCACCACACCATTACAAAACCATTACCACACCATTACCAAACCATTACCACACCATTACCAAACCGTTACTACACCGTCACCAAACTGTCACCAAACCATGACCAGACCAGCACCAGAATGTTTCCAAACCATTACCAGCCATTAACAATCTGTTTCCAAACCATTACCAGGCCAGCGCTTATGGTTGCCATGGTTCTGTGTAGACAGACAGCAGAGGCTCTGGCTCCTCTTATTCTGTGCATTTGAGAAAATCGACCCTCCTCCTCACAAACGTTTATCTCCCCCTGGCTTACACACAGCCTGGCCCGCACTCAGCCCTCTCCCGCCGATAGCTATCAGCTTTTAAAGACGTCGATTCCCACTTTATCTCATATCAACAGCACCTCGCGACACCCCAAGCCCCCGCGTTACAAATCCCATTACTTTTATCCTTAACTAATACCTGGGCCACGCCGCTTCCTGTCAGGGCTCAAGGCACAAACAATTCCCTCTTCCCCCCTATTTCTGCCAATCGCTCTTGCTCGCATGGAAAGAGAAAAAAAGTGTATGGGGGGGTAAAAATTGTCACCGGCACTTTGAAATGAAAACCAATCTAAACAGGGCCCCCCTTCCAGGCCTCCCACAGCACAGCCTGAGCCGTTTGTATGAGAGTGTCAGCCCTCTGTCTCCCCACACCAATACCAGCTCACAATAACCTGACCTGGGGTGAGGATGTGCTAGCTACCAGGTGTATACACACACACAGACACACACACGCAGGCGAGCGCGCACACACACACACACACACACACACATGCAGGGGTGCACACACACCGCACACACACACACACACACACACACACACACAGGTGCACACACACACACACACAGATGCAAGCACACGCACACACACACACACACACAGGCAGGGGCACGCAAACACACGCACACACACACACACACACAGGTCAGAGGCTGTCAGAATGAGCTGAAAGCAGGAGGTGTCAGACGTCTGAATGGCTAACATGGTTAAAACAAAAGCTGCTGGAGTTTGACGCACAATACAAGAGAAGATGATGTCATTATACTCTTTAACTGTAGGACAAATACAATCGTCCTTATTATCTGTAATACAGATAGAAAATTATGTCCTTATATTGTCTAAACAGTAAATAAAAACAGAATATAATGTCATAGTACTGTTTAGCTGCAGGATAAATGGAAAATATTACTTCACTGTTTTAAAAACAGAATGCGGTTTAACTGTAAAACAAACAACATTTAAAAAAAATATTTAACTGTAATATGAACAGAAATGATGTCATTGCACTGTTGTACTGTAATACAAACATACTACTGAAGCCTGGTAGGCAGTAATAGGGGAGCAATATCTGAATATAAGACCTGGGCTTGTAACCCGGCGGCTGTGGGTTCAACTCCCAGCTGGGACACAGCCTTTGTGCCCCTTCAGTAGTGTACTCAACCTGAACTGCATCAGTACATATCCAGATGCATAAACGGATTGTATGTAAACATGTAATCTGTGTGAGTCGCTCTGGATAAGAGCGTCTGCTAGATGCTGAAATGTAAACGGAATACCTTAGCGGAACTACACAGATGTGTTTAAGGTGTACTTATGAATTGTTTGCATTTGTAGCACTGTATGCTGCATGTGGGGAAGCATGTTTACGTGTGCGCAGCCGGATAGATAACCGGTCGTGAGGTTGTGTTTCAGCTGTGGGGATGAATTGACTAAACTGTGGTAGTCTTTGTAGACCCAGTGACCCCCCCACTCTCTTTTTAAATAGCTTGGGGTGCTAAGGCAGGAGCCCCTCCTCACATTGGGTGCCCCCCCCCCCCCCACCCTTCCCTTGACCCCGGTGACCTCACACATTCCACCCCAGTATGATTGGCAGCCCGTGCTAACTCCGCCTGCCGCTGACTGGCAGCAAGGGCCTCACCGCGCCCTTCCCATAATGCCCCTGGCCCCTCCCCATCAATAGACGCGGAGTTGGCGGAGTTGTTGAGATAAACAGTGACCTCCTGACCTCCCTCAGACTTGCGTTTTCACGGGGAATAAAATCTTTTCCAAATCTGTTGTGGAATGCAAAATCGGTCTCTCTCTCTCTCTCCCTCTGTTTCTCTTTCTCTCTCCCTCACCCCCTCCTCTCTTTCTCCCTCTCCTCCCCGCTCTCTCTCTCCCCCTCTCCCTCCTCTCTCTTTCCCCCTCTCCCCCCTCCCTCCTCTCTCTCTCCTCTTCTCCCCCTCTTTTTTTTCCCTCCCCCCTCTCTCTCTCTGCCCTATCCCTTTCTTTCTGTCCCTTCACCCTGTCTCTCTCTATTTTTATGTCTCTGTTTTCATTTCCCTTCTCCCTCTCTCTATATTTCTTTCTCTCTATCTTTGCCACTTCTCTCTCTATCGTTCATTCCCTGTATTTCTCCCTCTCGCTCCCCCTCCCTCCCCTGCCGTGGAAGGGCCTCACAGAGAGAAACTTTTTTATTATTATTATGATTATTATTCAGCGTGCAGACAATATCTCATTAGCATACATTTGGTTGTGTTATGTGGCTGTCTCTCTAATGTCACAGCCAGGTTTCTGTGTGGTTGGGTGGAAGGGTAAACAGCTTGGCGTCGCGTCTGTGGGAAGTTTGGGTTTCACATCGAGACGAAGCCCTGCGGGAAGGAAAGAGCCGCCGCTCTGACTGCACTGGCCTCGCTGTGGGAACGGAGGCCATCTTCTCTGCGATGTTTCCACAACGTGACATCGGCGGGGCCGTCAAACACAGGGAACGATGAAGGTGATAATCACAATAGCTGATAGCAGGAACAAGGAACAAAAAAAGGAGAAAAAGGGAGCGGATACTATTAACCGTAAAAGGGATAGCTCCTCAGCCAGTCTCTCTGGTAGGGATAGCTCCTCAGCCAGTCTCTCTGGTAGGGTTAGCTCCTCAGCCAGTCTCTCTGGTAGGGATAGCTCCTCAGCCAGTCTCTCTGGTAGGGTTAGCTCCTCAGCCAGTCTCTCTGGTAGGGTTAGCTCCTCAGCCAGTCTCTCTGGTAGGGTTAGCTCTTCAGCCAGTCTCTCTGGTAGGGTTAGCTCCTCAGCCAGCCTCTTTGGTAGGGTTAGCTCCTCAGCCAGTCTCTCTGGTAGGGTTAGCTCCTCAGCCAGCCTCTTTGGTAGGGTTAGCTCCTCAGCCAGTCTCTCTGGTAGGGTTAGCTCCTCAGCCAGTCTCTCTGGTAGGATGGTTGTGTCGACCGGAATGTGATTCTTTTTTGTCCTGATTAATCAGGAATTTCTTTTTGATTTTAAGACACTAAATGTCTCCACCATAAGCAGAGAACTTTGGTATGTCAAAAACACACACACACACAGACACATACATGCATAGGCACACACACACACATACACACACACACACAGACACACACAGACACACACAAGCACACCGACACATACACGCATAGGCACACACACACACACACCACACACACACACACACACACACCACACACACACACACACACAGTAACACACGTGCGTGCTTTCATACTTTTTACAGCTGATAGCAGGAGACAATGTTCAGTAATAAAGCTGAACGCAAGTGGCCCCCAGAGACAGTTAGGGTCGGAAAATCAGTATCTCTTGATTAACCAGGAAAAAAATCAGATCCTTGATTGATTTGGCACACTGCTGGAATACGCTGCCAGGTCTTGTGTTTGCATTTATGTTGCATTAGCCAACCTCTCAGACACCTGTTCTTCTGCACTGGATCTTCTGTGTGCGTGTCTGTGTGTCAGTGCATGTGTGTGTGTGGTGCATGCGTGTGTGTATGTGCGTGCGTGCGTGTATGTGTCTGTGTGTGAGTGTGTGCATCTGTGTGTGTGTGTGTGTCTGTGTGTGTATGTGTGTGGTGCATGCGTGTGTGTGTGAGTGTGTCTGTGTGTGTAAGGCTCTGCAAGCCACACTGAGGCTCTGTCATGTGTTTCCCTGATACTCTAGTGCTGAAAGCGTTGGGGTTCCCTGATACTCTGGTGCTGAAAGCGTTAGGCCTAGTTTATACTGTGGAAGACACAGCTATGAGACTGGCTCATGGCTCATAACTCTGGGCATTTATACTCAATACATTGGCTCATTGACAGGCGTCCTGTGTCCATGGCAACATAATGTTAAAGTTTTAACGCTGCACTGGGGTGTACGAGAGTAGTCTCTTAAATTAAATTAGCCAGGCTGAAACTAATACCAAATATGAAGCCATCGTTCATTTATACATACAAATATCCTTAGCAACGCAGAATACTCCACTCAGTTAACCAATCAAAGATGTGAGACATTAACGACGCGGTGTGAGCCCCTAGAAAATTCGGGATGTACGAGACAAGTGGCTCACAGCCTGTGAGATGTTCCAAATTTTGTCAATGAGACAGAAAATCTGGCTCACAGGGGTTGTCTTACAAAGTATAAATCAGCTTTAGGGTTCCCTGATATGGTGCTGAAAGCGTTGGGGTTCCACTGATACTGTCATGCTGGAAAGCGTTATTCAGTACCACGTCTCTTCAGCAGCACATTACACAGTTATGACTGGGATATCATTGCACAGTTATGACTGGGATATCATTACACAGTTATGACTGGGATATGAGTCTAGGGTGTTCAGCCATCTTACAGCTACATTTAAGCATTTAGCAGACAACCTTACCCAGAAGAATTTACATGGTTTACATTGTTATTTTATTTATTTTTTTACGTGAAATCCATTATACCTGGATATTTACTGAAGTGATTCAGATGAATACCTCTGCTCAAAGGTTCAATGGCAGTGCCCCACCTGGGAATCAAACTTGGGAATGAAATCTGGAAATCAAATCTTGGAATCAACCTGGGAATGTTGTTAGCCAGGTTTGGCATAATTGCTCATATGAATCAGGTGAAGGCACTTATGTTTGTCCTATATTATAAGTGGGTTTGGATAAGAGCCTCTACTAAATTAAGGTAATGTAGTTTTTCCATCACCGTTACACTACACAACCACTGATGTCACAGTGATGTCACAGCATTGCAGGTTGTGGGAATGCTCTCCGGAATCTTCTGTGGAATGTGACACTTTCCGGTCCCTCGTCCCTTTGCCATGACTCTTTTACTCTTTCCTCCTTCTGTTAATCTTCTTTAATTGTGATTTTTCCCTTCCTGCCTTCCTGGCAGTTTATCCTCCATCTCTCACGTGGAGCTCTATGGTACCTGCATGTAGGGGTAGGGGTGGCAGGTCTGGTCTGCTGTAAATTGGGGGTGTGTGGGATGGGGAGAAGGGGCAGTGGGGGGGTTTACACAGGCCGAATGTAAGAATGTCTCAAACCGATTATTTTATTCTCAGTATCTCTCAGATCACTCTCACTACCCTGGGAGATTTGGTATAGAAAAGAGAGGAGGACTTGGGAGAGAGAGATAGAGAGAGAGAGAGGCAGAGAGAGAGAGAGTGAGAGAGAGAGAGAGAGAGAGAGAGAGAGAGAGAGAGAGAGAGAGAGAGAGAGAGAGAGAGAGAGAGATAAAACGATATATATATAAAGTGCTTTTCTCATACCCAAAAGCAGTAAAATTGGGCATTTTTCCCCCAAACTTAATGCAGTCTGGGTAACAATGACAGACAGTCATTTGCCTGAAGAAATATTATTGTCATATCTCTGGGCTAACAGGTGCGTTCTGTACAGGAAGGGGTGCAGTAAATTACCAAATTGGGACTATGAAACCTGACACAGCATCTGAAGGCTTTTTGCAATTTATTGCAGCCTATAACTTATTTGACAGCGTAGAGTATATCAGACCGTCTTTACTTCTGTCACTTATATGGATAATAGCTTATACGTGATTAGTGGGAAGAGGCTCAGAATTCCACACTCAGGCAAAGGCTTTGGGAACAGGTGGGGACCAAAACACAGCGAGGGTACCAAGAGTAGAGGTTTGTGTCTTCACTTAGATACAGGCTACATAAAAGCCACAGCATTGTGCAGGTCTTTAAGCATTTCATTTGTGTGGCCATTCTGTTTGTTCTTGTTTGTGCACAAGTTTTCCATTTTGCAGATGGCTACACAATATTATGTTTTAATAAACTATATATTAATCTCTGATCTAAGCTAACTGCAGCAGAAACAGTCTTCCAACAGTCTTTATTCTTCACCTACATATGCTGTGCAAACCCCCCCCCACCACCACCACCAAAAAAAAGGGT
>JAINUF010000049.1:89552-162440 GCA_029718625.1 Synaphobranchus kaupii | reverse complement strand
TGAGCGGTAATTTGGGGTGAGCGGGGGTGTTTGGAGGTATTTGGGGGGTGAACGTGGGCGTTTGGGGGTATTTGGCAGTATTTGGGGGTGAGCGGGGGGGTTTGGGGGTATTTTGGGATATTTGGGGGTGAGGGGAGGTGTTGGGCAGTATTTGGGGGTGAGCGGGGGTGTTTGGCAGTATTTGGGGGGTGAGCGGGGGTGTTTGGAGGTATTTGGGGGTGAGCGGGGGCGTTTGGCGGTATTTGGGGTGAATGGAGGCATTTGAGGGTATTTGGGGGTGAGCGGGGGTGTTTGGCGGTATTTGTGGGTGAGTGAGGGCGTTTGGGGGTATTTGGGGGTGAGAGGGGGTGTTTGGCAGTATTTGGGGGTGAGCGGGGGCGTTTGGCGGTATTTGGGGGTGAGCGGGGGTGTTTGCTAGTATTTGGGGGTGAGCGGGAGTGTTTGGCGGTATTTGGGGGGGTGAGCGGGGGTGTTTGGCAGTATTTGGGGGGGTGAGCGGGGGTGTTTGGCAGTATTTGGGGGTGAGCGGGGGCGTTTGGCGGTATTTGGGGGTGAGCGGGGGGTGTTTGCTAGTATTTGGGGGGTGAGCGGGAGTGTTTGGCGGTATTTGGGGGTGAGCGGGGGTGTTTGGCAGTATTTGGGGGTGAGCCGGGGCGTTTGGCGGTATTTGGGGGTGAGCGGGGGTGTTTGCTAGTATTTTGGGGGTGAGCGGGGGTGTTTGGCGGTATTTGTGGGTGAGCGGGGGTGTGTTTGCTAGTATTTGGGGGGTGAGCGGGAGTGTTTGGCGGTATTTGGGGTGTGGGCGGGGGGTGTTTGGCAGTATTTGGGGGGTGAGCGGGGGTGTTTTGGCAGTATTTGGGGGGTGAGCGGGGGCGTTTTGGCGGTATTTGGGGGTGAGCGGGGGTGTTTGCTAGTATTTGGGGGTGAGCGGGGGTGTTTGGCGGTATTTGTGGGTGAGCGAGGGCGTTTGGGGGTATTTGGGGGTGAGAGGGGGTGTTTGGCGATATTTGGGGGTGAGCTGGGGGTTTGGGGGTGAGCGGGGGTGTTTGACGGTATTTGGGGGTTAGCGGCGGGGTTTGGGGGTATTTGGGGGTGTTTGGCAGTATTTGGGGGTGAGCGGGGGTGTTTGTTAGTATTTGGGGGGTGAGCGGGAGTGTTTGGCGGTATTTGGGGGGTGAGCGGGGGGTGTTTGGCAGTATTTGGGGGTGAGCGGGGGCGTTTGGCGGTATTTGGGGGTGAGCGGGGGTGTTTGCTAGTATTTGGGGGTGAGCGGGGGTGTTTGGCGGTATTTGTGGGTGAGCGAGGGCGTTTGGGGGTATTTGGGGGTGAGAGAGGGGGTGTTTGGAGGTATTTGGGGGTGAGCGGGGGTGTTTGGAGGTATTTGGGGGTGAGCGGAGGCGTTTGGCGGTATTTGGGGTGAATGGAGGCATTTGAGGGTATTTGGGGGGTGAGCGGGGGTGTTTGGCGGTATTTGTGGGGTGAGTGAGGGCGTTTGGGGGTATTTGGGGGTGAGAGGGGGTGTTTGGCAGTATTTGGGGGTGAGCGGGGGCGTTTGGCGGTATTTGGGGGTGAGCGGGGGGGGTGTTTGCTAGTATTTGGGGGGTGAGCGGGAGTGTTTGGCGGTAATTTGGGGGTGAGCGGGGGTGTTTGGCAGTATTTGGGGGTGAGCGGGGGTGTTTGGCAGTATTTGGGGGGTGAGCGGGGGCGTTTGGCGGTATTTGGGGGTGAGCGGGGTGTGTTTGCTAGTATTTGGGGGTGAGCGGGAGTGTTTGGCGGTATTTGGGGGGTGAGCGGGGGTGTTTGGCAGTATTTGGGGGTGAGCCGGGGCGTTTGGCGGTATTTGGGGGTGAGCGGGGGGTGTTTGCTAGTATTTGGGGGTGAGCGGGGGTGTTTGGTTGGCGGTATTTGTGGGTGAGCGGGGGTGTTTGCTAGTATTTGGGGGTGAGCGGGAGTGTTTGGCGGTATTTGGGGGTGGGCGGGGGGTGTTTGGCAGTATTTGGGGGGTGAGCGGGGGTGTTTGGCAGTATTTGGGGGTGAGCGGGGGGCGTTTGGCGGTATTTGGGGGGTGAGCGGGGGTGTTTGCTAGTATTTGGGGGGTGAGCGGGGGTGTTTGGCGGTATTTGTGGGTGAGCGAGGGCGTTTGGGGGTATTTGGGGGTGAGAGGGGGGTGTTTGGCGATATTTGGGGGTGAGCTGGGGGTTTGGGGGTGAGCGGGGGTGTTTGACGGTATTTGGGGGTTAGCGGCGGGGTTTGGGGGTATTTGGGGTGAGCGGGGGATGTTTGGCGGTATTTGTGGGTGAGCGAGGGGGTTTGGGGGTATTTGGGGGTGTTTGGCAGTATTTGGGGGTGAGCGGGGGTGTTTGTTAGTATTTGGGGGTGAGCGGGAGTGTTTGGCGGTATTTGGGGGGTGAGCGGGGGTGTTTGGCAGTATTTGGGGGTGAGCGGGGGGCGTTTGGCGGTATTTGGGGGTGAGCGGGGGTGTTTGCTAGTATTTGGGGGTGAGCGGGGGTGTTTGGCGGTATTTGTGGGTGAGCGAGGGCGTTTGGGGGTATTTGGGGGTGAGGGGGGTGTTTGGCGATATTTGGGGGTGAGCTGGGGGTTTGGGGGTGAGCGGGGGTGTTTGACGGTATTTGGGGGTGAGCGGGGGGGTTTGGGGGTATTTGGGGTGAGCGGGTGATGTTTGGCGGTATTTGTGGGTGAGCGAGGGGGTTTGGGGGTATTTGGCAGTATTTGGGGGTGAGCGGGGGCGTTTGGGGGTGAGCGGGGGTGTTTGTTAGTATTTGGGGGTGAGCGGGAGTCTTTGGCGGTATTTGGGGGTGAGCGGGGGGTGTTTGGCAGTATTTGGGGGTGAGCGGGGGCGTTTGGCGGTATTTGGGGGTGAGCGGGGGTGTTTGCTAGTATTTGGGGGTGAGCGGGGGTGTTTGGCGGTATTTGTGGGTGAGCGAGGGCGTTTGGGGGTATTTGGGGCTGAGAGGGGGGTGTTTGGCGATATTTGGGGGTGAGCTGGGGGTTTGGGGGTGAGCGGGGGAGTTTGACGGTATTTGGGGGTGAGCGGGGGGGGTTTGGGGGTATTTGGGGTGAGCGGGGGATGTTTGGCGGTATTTGTGGGTGAGCGAGGGGGTTTGGGGGTATTTTGGGGGTGTTTGCTAGTATTTGGGGGTGAGCGGGAGTGTTTGGCGGTATTTGGGGGTGGGCGGGGGTGTTTGGCAGTATTTGGGGGGTGAGCGGGGGCGTTTGGCGGTATTTGGGGGTGAGCGGGGGTGTTTGCTAGTATTTGGGGGGTGAGCGGGGGTGTTTGGCGGTATTTGTGGGTGAGCGAGGGCGTTTGGGGGTATTTGGGGGGTGAGAGGGGGTGTTTGGCGATATTTGGGGGTGAGCTGGGGGTTTGGGGGTGAGCGGGGGTGTTTGACGGTATTTGGGGGTTAGCGGGGGGGGTTTGGGGGTATTTGGGGTGAGCGGGGGATGTTTGGCGGTATTTGTGGGTGAGCGAGGGGGTTTGGGGGTGTTTGGCAGTATTTGGGGGTGAGCGGGGGGTGTTTGTTAGTATTTGGGGGGTGAGCGGGAGTGTTTTGGCGGTATTTGGGGGGTGAGCGGGGGTGTTTGGCAGTATTTGGGGGTGAGCGGGGGCGTTTGGGGGTATTTGGGGGTGAGCGGGGGTGTTTGGCGATATTTGGGGGTGAGCGGGGGGTGTTTGCTAGTATTTGGGGGTGAGCGGGGGTGTTTGGCGGTATTTGTGGGTGAGCGAGGGCGTTTGGGGGTATTTGGGGGTGAGAGGGGGGTGTTTGGCGATATTTGGGGGTGAGCTGGGGGTTTGGGGGTGAGTGAGGATGTTTGGGGGTATTTGGCGGCGAGTGGGGGTGTTTGGGGGTATTTGCTGCATGAACTAAGGCGGAAATGACAACAGGTTATGCAGGAGCCTTGGCAGCTGTGCAGGAGCTATCAGGCGCCTTCAACAACATCGCTGCACCTTCAAACAAACCAACGACAGCATTGGTTAGAGAGAGAGTTGTTTCGTCATGACACATGTGGATCATTTCACAATATCGCCACCTATCTCGGCGTATTGATAAACTACTCTAAAAACAAACTAAATAAAATTTCTCCCTCCCTAATAGTGTTCAAACAGTATTTTTTTCCCTCTTTCTGTTCTCTTTTCTAATTTCTCAATTAATATATAGTTTTTCTTGTGTATTTACCGTTCAAAAAGGACCTAAATGGTCAAAAAATCGGGGGCAACGTAGTGCTTCTGATGCTCAAAGCTGTATGTGTCAGAGTATGTGAGCGGGAGCGAGGGGGGGTTTGGGGGTATTTTGGGATATTTGGGGGTGAGTGGAGGCGTTGGGCAGTATTTGGGGGTGAGCGGGGGTGTTTTGAGGTATTTGGGGGTGAGCGGGGGCGTTTGGCGGTATTTGGGGGTGAGCGGGGGTGTTTGCTAGTATTTGGGGGTGAGCAGGGGTGTTTGGCAGTATTTGGGGGCTGAGCGGGGGTGTTTTGAGGTATTTGAGGGTGAGTGGGGGCGTTTGGGGGTGAGCGGGGGTGTTTGGCGGTATTTGGGGGTGAGTGAGGGCGTTTGGGGGGTATTTAGGGGTGAGAGGGGGTGTTTGACAGTATTTGGGGGGTGAGCGGGGGCGTTTGGCGGTATTTGGGGGTGAGCGGGGGTGTTTGCTAGTATTTGGGGGTGAGCGGGGGTGTTTGGCGGTACCCAATAAAATTTCTCCCTCCCTAATAGTGTTCAAACGGGTTCAAACACAGGTAGCCTATAAGAGTTACTTATTAAATCTTACAATGTAACAGCAGTATTTTTTTTACCTCTTTCTGTTCTTTTCTAATTTCTCAATTAATATATAGTTTTTCTTGTGTATTTTCCGTTCAAAAAGGACCTAAATGGTCAAAAAATCGGGGGCAACGTAGTGCTTCTGATGCTCAAAGCTGTATGTGTCAGAGTATGTGAGCGGGAGCGAGGCGAGCAGGGGAAGCAGACATAATTTAATTGGAGTGATGAGCACTATTAGGACGTTAATATATTAGTTTATATATTGTGATAAAAATGGACATCACATTTCTTTGTTTCGATACCAATTAGTTTAGTTCATAAAATATACATTTATTCATAATTTTGTTAGCCTATATGGAGAGTTGAAGTTGTTTTAATGACCTGCTGACATTTTCTGTACACAGAGAATGCAGACATTGACAGCAATCTCACAAGTATTTTATTTGCTCAAAAAGATTTCTCAATAACTATCCTCTGATCTACTTGGAGCAGTGGCGTAACTACATGATTAGCTCGGGGGGAGGGGGGGCAAATTAGGTCAGCAGGGGCCCCAACATAGCCTACGTCGCTTTTGAATTTAATTTATAACTCGAGTCAATCAAAAGTTTAAAATGTTTATAGACCCTATGTCAGCATTGCGGTGAGCCAGAGACATATGCTGCCTTCAATTGCTGTCGGAATTATCTGAAATACGAGTTTCCGACATGGAAGTTGCACTTGAACGAACCTCCAAGTCGTAATTACAAGTGGGAAAGTCTGAGATAATTTTGCTACCCGAGTTGTAGCGTTTCATGACTGACCTTTTGCCTCTCTCACCTTCAAGTGCTCCTCGGAAGCTCATATTTCCCAATATGAGCAAAGTTGCCAAGTTGAAATGGCAGAAAATACAATAGATTCACATTATGACAATGGAATCAGGCAGCACAGCAGAATATCATGTTGATGGTAACGCGCACACAACCATTTAGTAAAATATACTTTAATATAACATAAATGGCTCTCCTCATACGTTTCCTTTCCTCTTCTTTCTCATGCAGAAAGTGATAGGCTCTCCATGTATTTTTTTTATTCGTAAAGGATCAAAAGAAACATTTACTATAGACATCTATGTTTGCTGGTAGGCTAATTCTGACTTCGGAGCATGTGAATGCGTCAACCTCGTAATTATGATTTGGCAACTGGGAAATAGGAGCTTCCGAGGAGCACTTGAAGGCAGCAATAGCCTACACAAATATCCTAACTCATCTCTAAAATGCTGATATAACATTAATCACTTCAGGCAAGTAATACACTCAGCAGCAATAGTGGGCTAATTAATGTCTTCAGATAAAGATTAACAAAATTTATTTTTATTATTCTTACAGAAACAAATCAATTTGCATGCGGTCCTATGCATTGAACTTGTCATCTTAATTTGCTTTTGAAATTACAAAGTGTAGGCCAGGCTAATGGTTCTGTCCACACAAAACAAAATTGTTAGTTTTGTAACGGTATAGGCCTATGTGAGAAATGTAATATTCCGTTAATTCATTCATTTATGTAGTAGGCCTAGGCTACATTTAAAATATCATCGCCTACGTCAAAAAATGAAGTTCATTCATTGCGTTTCCTTGTCTACGTGGTCGCGGTCACATTCTTACAGGTCAATTCTTCGTTCTTTTGCCCTGACAAACTTGTTGATCACCAAATTGAGACAGTCTCAACTTGAGCCCTCCTTGGGTTGTTTATGCTTCAAAAATAAGTTAGTGGTACAAACGTTAATGCATCGTTTGTTTTCTTTTGTTTCTCCATTTCGGAAATGGAGTTTGCTTGTCTGCACTCCTCTCCAAAATAGAATGTTTACTGAACCACAGCGTCCAGACAGAATAAATCAATTCCAACAGTAGCTTATGACACCCGCAAATAGCCTACATACGTTGTCTGTTATGTGGGTGGTTTAGGTCTGTTGTTTTTAATGAACAATCTTATTATTTTGCTGCCGCCTTTTTACTGTAATTAGGCTACTCAAAATTTAGGCATGGCAACCCCTACTTTTAGCCCTTTTGTGCGTACCATCACAAATATGTGATAATTCCAGAGCTGGCCCAAAAGCGTGCCATCACAAATACGTGATTAGAACGTTTCATTAGAACGTTGAGAATGTCATCACAAGGGTCACTGCCTTCTAAAGTGAAAACATGACTCCATAGAACCCCGGATAATAGAGTAATAATAATTACTCCAATAGACCTATTTCTTGTTTGTAAACAAAAGAGGATGTGCGTGCAACCCTGGGGCAAAAAAAAGTGTATCCTTGGCAGGCTCGATCATCAACGATTTAACACATCTAGTTTTATTTGTTTTTTATTTCACTTTCATCTTAGCAAAGCTATACGAATTATAGCTTACATTAGTTTTATTACAACTTTTCTGTACGCTAACCTTTTTGTTGTAAGCTGGCATCCAGCTGTATTTACGTATGTAACGGTTAGCTTTCTTATCCCATCTTATTTCTTTAATCCAAGTGTTCACTGGTGTAAATGTGTTTTTTTTCCGGGAAATACATTGGCTAACTCTGCGATGGTTAACATTATTTTTGCTTTCTTTAGACTGTACAAAATGGATTATTTTATTTTGTTAAGTAGGAAGTGTCTGCCATGGATGAAGATCAAAGTTAGCAGTTAGCAAACTAGTTTAATGTTCATGTGAGATGCAACCAAGACAGTACATTATGGTGGCTAGTTAAAGTTTGTGGGCTAACTCGACACAGACAGACAACCCCCGCTTTAAAAACACAGGGTATGCAAAAAAGAAAAGAAAAGTTATTAGACCCACCTCAGCTCACTTATGTTTGCAAACTAACATTAGTCCATGTGAGAGTATGTGAGAGATTTCTGCTCCCCGCTCAAAGCTTTCTGTAATCACTCTGCTCCAGGTTTTCTATTTCGCTCCATAACAAAAACATTTGCGCTCCATTATAAAATTCTTACAATATCTTTATTTAAACATCTGTACCCTTAGGTTAAGAATATGTATTTTTAAAAATGATTTAAAAATTAAACCCCAACAGTAGCCTAAGCCTATTGTTTAGGCTACTTTGCACCATGCAGAAAACAGCCTACCCGGAATTAAACAAATTAAAAGGTTAATCACGTTTAGGTTAACTGCTTTCTCAACATAGGCTATTTTGTACGCATTGTCCCCTAAAAAGGAGTCAACCAGGTATACAGTGGAATTGGCCTTCTTGTTACATCCATAAAATACATACGGTCAGAATCTGTGTAATTTCTGTTGCCAGATGCCTAAATCTGGGTAGATTTGTAAGGCAAACCTGGCCCACCCGAAAAGAAAACCCAGGGACGCCAGATTGCAAAAATCCCCCATTTGAGGGGAAAAACTCCCCAAAATCCCCCCAAATGGGGTGTTATAAAAGAAAAAGTGGTTTTAGGCATCTGGCAACCCTGAGAATGCATCCTTTAAATGAAACAAAAGTTTTCACAAAATAGCTTACATATGTCATGTTATTGGTTTATAGTTTGCCTCCTTGTCGTCTTTGTGTTCATTATGTTCATAAATATGTCACTTTTTCTAAACATTTTAAAGTGAAAAAAAAAAAAAAACATTTTAGAGTTTTGAATGGTGAATCCATTCTTTCTTGTCTTGCCTTTCCATGCTCGAGAGGGAGAGCACCTTCCTTGGATCTGTGGAATTCAAAGGTGAGGAAACACCAGAACACACTCATCAAATAATTCAGATTACCCATAGTGCAGTTTATGTATTATAAAATGCAGAGGTGTTTTATCAGCAGCATCTGCACCTGCTGAATGGCTGAAGCTAAGCAGGTATGGGCTTGGTTATTACTTGGATGAGACTTCCTGGGAAAACAAATCAAATAAACCCCAATGCCCCAGTGCAGTGATGGGGACACTGTGCTGTAGGAGATGCCGTCTCTTGGATGAGACATTAAACCGAGGTCCTGGCTGTGGTCATTAAAGAACCCATGGCACTTATCGCAGAGAGTCAGGGTATCCCCGGTGTCCTGGCTAAATTCCCAACCTAGCTCTTTCCATCTGCTACCTAATCATCCCCCAGTTTAATTGGCTAAAAATAGTTATTTCCCCCTCCACCTCAGCTGATGTGTGTTGAGCAAAATGGCTGCCGTTGCATCCTCCAGGTGGGTGCTACACATTGGTGGTGGTTATGGCGAGTTTCCCCTCATCATTGTAAAGTGCTTTCAGTGTGAGAAAGGCGTGATATAAATGCCAGGCATTATTATTATTCATTATTTATATCCACCAGAGGGAGCCATATCTAGTCACTGTAGTGCCCTGCAATGATTTATTCAATCCAATCCTTAGCTTTCCAACACCTGTTGAATATAAAGTGTCATACAACAGCACTGTACTTTACAAATGATAACACAATATCGGAGTCACATAAGGTTGCAAATTTGGTTCAAGGTACAGACAACTTATGTTATGTGTAAATTTGCATCATACACTAAACTAGTGGTGTGTGTGTGTGTGTCTGTGTTTCTGTCATAAGCTCACTAAATAGCAAACATAAACCTTTTTTGGACTCTATGGTGCTAGAGAGAAACCCACGCTACATATAGCAAGTTCAATCTCCTCCATTTTCATTTAATGGGGATTTTGAAAGATACATTTTCAGGGTTGCCAGATTCATTTATTGTTTTTTTTATCCCCCATTTGGGGTTATTTTGTGGAGTTTTTCCACATGAAATGGTGGATTTTACAATCTGGCATCCCTGGATTTTCTTTTTGGGTAGGCCAGTTTCTCCTTCCAAATCTACACAAATGTAGGTATCTGGCAACTGAAGAGAAATCACAGATTCTTCCCAATCACAAAATATTTTTAAATGCTTGTTTTAACTGGGCCCATCTTTCTGTTCAAGGAAGTTCTGTTCATTAGTCAGTCTGACTAATTGACCAAGTACCCATATTGCATTTAATCTACTATCACACATCTGGGAATGTGTACACATTTTGATTGACAACCGTTTACTCTCAATGCTTTTTATGTACTAACACACAATGTTTTGTGATCACTTTAAGGGTTGTTTCTCCTGACAAATTTTCATATTGAACTCTATGGAGAAATAAGTCAGGAGAAAAAACCCTTCAAGTTATCCATCCATATCTATTGCAGCAGCAGAGTGATGGTTTAAGGCTTGTTTGATACATCAGACCCTTGATGACCTAGAGCCATTTAGCCAACCATGTGTTCCATACCGTTCCAGTGTCATTTACAGCTAAATTTACCCACACCCCCCAATTCCCAGAGAGATCAATTCAAATGATGCATAGACGTTATAGTATCGCTTGTAAGAGTACCAGAAAATATATCAAGATATATGATATATGATATCTTTTGATGTTGTTGGGTCACAGACATCAGGAAGTCATGGCATGCAAAGGATATGTGACCAAATATAAAAAAATATTACTTTATTCTATATATAAATGCAGGGGTGCATTTATATATAGTGGCACACATGGTTTTGTTAAAAATAATTATTTCTTGATGAGGGATTTTTTTTTCTCATAATACATTTACGTCAATTAAAGGTTGGATTTTTCAAATTTTTTCAGTGTGAGATTAAGCTAATTCACCAAACGGTGAATTTTTTATAACCCTTTTAACTCATCTTTACCAGGGGTGCCAATAATAGTGGAGGGCACTGTATATGCTTTACTTCTAAAATAAATAGTATGTCCTATAATTTTGGGTTAAATTCAAGTTATGTTGCTCAATTTAATTGCTGACTGTGCTCGCTACAAGAAGCTGGATGTCAAGTGAACTGCAACTCAGAAGTCATAAACAGGAAACAACGTACAAGAGAAATACAGGTCAAAATCAATGCAGTTATTATTAAATTTGGTAAGAACTTCATAGGTCAGGAACATATAAGGAAATGGCACTATTCTGCCAACTGACTGCTCCATTGGTGTTGAAGTAAACTCTTGCTTGATAGTTTTGTCATCAGTAGTTGGATTTCTGTCGTGAGTAGGTTCCAGCTGAAGTAGGCACTCTGGTTCTTCTCGCCAGGATCCTGGAATTACATCTCCAGTTTCCTGGTCCACCTGATCTACTAGGGTGTTTGGAGAGTACACCTGTCGTGTGGCATCTTGTGTGCGAAGGTAGTTGTGCAGTGCACAGGCTGCCTTGGTGATACACACCACTTTTTCAGGTGCAATCCCAATGAGCTGTCTGAAGACTTGCAACCTGTTGGACAAAACCCCAAAGGCATTCTCCACACATCTTCTTGCCTGAGACAGACGGTAGTTACATATCCTTTTCTCATTGTCCAGTTGAGGTCTTGGATATGGCCTCATGAGGTGTGCCTTGAGAGTGAAGGCCTCATCTGCCACCACAACATGGGGGACTGGCATCGCTCTCCCTGGCAATGTTTTCTGAGCCGGCAGGTTGACAGAGTTATTCACCAAGGCACTGTTCAGTCCGCATTTTCCCCCAGACTCCTCCATCGCTCACCCTACCATTTGTGCCTACGTCAATGTACAGAAATTTCAAATCTGCATCTACAAGTGCCATCAAAACAATCGAATGGGTGCCTTTATAGTTAAAGTAGTGAGAGCCAGAGTTAGGTGGTGGTTGAATCAGAATATGTTTCCCATCTAAAACCCCAATGCAACTGGGAAAATCTCATCATCTTTCAAACGTCTGGGCTACAGCCTCCCAGTCCTCTGCTGTTGATGGTAATTTCATAAACTCAGGCTGGAGACTTTCATTATCTATAACAATACGGCCAATACTGTGACAGCTGATTTGGAACAGGTACTCCATGGTGGGGAAAGTTTCACCAGTGGCCAGGTAGTGCAGGGTGATGGAGGCGTTCACCTGGCGCTATGGCTTTTCGCATTGTGGTGTCTTGTCTTTGTATCTTCCTTTCAATCCTCCCTAACGAGCAAGTGAATGTCTCCCTATCCATCCTCATCCAGATCCTGTATCCCATGAGATCTTCCTCCACCAGTTCCCTTAACAGTTAGCTGTAGCAGCCTAGCTGTCTTCTCAACAGCCATCTCCTTTGTCCATGTAGTCCTCTTGCGTTTGTGCTGGCATGTTATTGGCATGTTGTTGCTGGCAATACTGCCCAACAAAGTTGCCCGTGTATCATGGCCTTAAAGAGATAGTTTGGAATTTTGGACATAATGTCTCAATTACGACTTACCCATGATGTAGTTGATTGATGGAAACCATTTTGAGCTAATTCCATGCTGTCCATTCTTTTGGACATACACACGTTGCTAATGCTAGCGCAACTCTATGGCAACCGGTAGCATCCACTACCAAACGCACTTAAACACTCCACAGTGCACCCAAAGCAAATAAAATACGACGACAGTCTATCTGGGTTATTTTCAGTGTTTATACCATCATTATTGAAGTCAAACTATCGTTGAATCCTTTACTTTGTGCTGACCTACAGTTGTGTTAAAAAAAATAGCAGTACAACATCAGTAACCTGATGAACCACTGTTATTAGTAGTAGTGATATTTCTGCATGGCAAATAATTTACTTGTAGATGTAGTAGTGTAATAGAAAAACAACAGACCCAACTGTCATGACATGCACGCTGAGTAATTGACTCATTCATTGAGACGGGCGTGTTCAAAATAATAGCAGTGTGGAGTTTAATTAGAGAATTAATTCATTCTGTGAAAAAAAACAGGTGTCATTAATTGTTCTTTATTAAGGAAAGGGAAGCAAATGTTTCACACATTGTTATAAAATATATTTCCTTCTGAATTGCTAAGTAAAATGGGCCGTTCCAAACATTGTTTGGAGGAACAACGTAATTTGATTAAAAAGTTGATTGGAGAGGGGAAAACATATAAAGAAGTGCAGCAAATTATAGGATGCTCAGCTAAAATGATCTCAAATGCTTTAAAATGGCAACAAAAACCTGAAACACCGCGGAAGAAAACATTATAGGCATTTAGCAGACGCTCTTATCCAGAGCGACTTACACAACTTCTTATTACATTTATCTATTTATACAGCTGGATATATACTGAAGCAATTCAGGTTAAGTACCTCGCTCAAGGGTACAACGGCAGTGTCCTACCTGGGAATCGAACCTGCAACCTTTCGGTTACAAGTCCAGTTCCTTAACCATTATACTACACTGCCGCTCAACGAGCAACTACTGTTAAAACGGATCGAAGAATAGTCAGAATGGCAAAGATTCAGCCAATCATCACCTCCAGAAAGATCAAAGATGATCTAAAATTACCTGTAAGTGCTGTTACAGTCAGAAGACGTTTGATCGAAGCTAAGCTATCAGCAAGAAGCCCCCGTAAAGAACCATTGTTGAAAAAACGGCATGTGCAGAATCGGTTAAAATTTGCCAAGGAACACATCGATTGGCCCAAAGAGAAATGGCGTAACATTCTGTGGACTGATGAGAGTAAAATTGTTCTTTTCGGGTCTAGTGGTCGTCGACAGTACGTCAGACGACCCCCGGTACTGATTCAAGCCACAGTACACTATGAAGACAGTGAAGCATGGTGGTGCAAAAATCATGGTATGGGGATGTTTTTCATACTACGGTGTTGGGCCTATTTGTCGTATACCAGGGATCATGGATCAGTTTGAATACATCAAAATACTTGGAGATTATGTTGCTGTATGCCGATGAGGAAATGCCCCTGAAATGGGTGTTTCAACAAGACAACGACCCCAAACACACGAGTAAGCGAGCAACATCTTGGTTCCAGACAAAAAGGATTGAGGTAATGGGAGTGGCCAACTCATTCCCCCCCCGAACTGTGGAATATAGTTTGTTCATCCTGGGCTGAAATACCTGTTTCTAGGTGCCAGAAGTTGGTTGACTCGATGCAGCGCAGATGCGCAGCAGTTATCAAAAACAATGGTTATGCAACTAAATATTAGTTCAGTAATTTAAAGTGAAGTTAAATCTTGAAAAATTTGAGTTTGAAGAGAAAAATGTCAACACTGCTATTTTTTTGAACAGATTAATATTCCTTTCTTTGCTTCCTGTAAAAGAATAACGCAGACTTGATAAAATTTGTTAATGCTTTGATTTGGAATTGAATGTGTAATGTTTCCACTACATTTGAAATATGGAACTAAAAGCTATTAAAAATATTTGCACTTTATTCACTTTTTTTAACGCACTGCTATTTATTTGAACACAACTGTATATTCTCTGTGGAAGTACAGCGGCGGAGCGATACTTTACGTTACCTACGAATGTAGTGCCGGCACTGGTCGACTACAACAACAAAGAAGAGTAAAAGTTGCAATGGCCACGTTCGCTCCGCTGCCGTACCTCCACTATCCCTTTAAGACTTATGTCCAAAACAGGCCAAATTGGTCAAAAAAATAAACATGCCATTTTTTGATTCCATTGGTTTCTGCGTTTTTAGAATTTTGTCATTAAAAATTAGTTTTTGGGAAAATGAAAATACATAAGACATGGCATTTTCTGATTCCGATGGATAGGAAATTATATTTACATCATAACTGCGTTGAAATAAGTGAATGAAAACAGCAAATCTCACGTGTGATTCATCAAACTGTAGCCAAATTCATGTAAATCACTGATCTGAGTGTAAATGTGTTTGAAGGTTGGTAAATCAGACTTCATAGTATATTAGAAAGCGCGTGCACATCATTGTCAATAACCATGCTCACATGTTCAAAAAGAGATTTGCCAGTCCGTGAAGGAGATCAACGCAAACCTGAAAGAAATAAACACATCATTAAAGTGCATTAATGAATGAATTAATGAAACAACGTTCAAATGGGCTGAACTTAGCCTCTTGAATTATAGGTGTGTCTTGGGCGTAACATGCAATAAACCAATCAGAGTGTCATCTCCCATTCCCTTTAAAAGCCACCTGCGTTTGCACCTAGGCGGATTGCTGATAATTATGATGCCGGATAGTAAGACTGTGAAAACAGCGATTTACAGCTGGCATAACAGACACAATTCCCAATCCAAAATATTTCCCAGAAATAGGGAAAACAGGAAAATGTTTTCCATTTGCTTACACCAGTGCTGTTATTTTACAAAATATATGCAGTTTAATTGTTATAACACCTGCAACAGCTGAGCATAAGCTACCAGAACATGGCTTCCCTCAAATCAAGCAAGCCTCAAACCATCACTCTACTGCCAGATATGCAGTAGATATGGACGGATCACTTTCAGGGTTGTTTCTTCCTGATTTATTTTTCCATAGAGTTCAATAGGAAAATGAGTCAGGAGAAAACTACCCTTAAAGTGATCCATCCGTATCTACTGCATATCTGGCAGCAGAGTGATAGTTTGAGGATTGTTTAATACCTCAGACCCTTGATGACTTAGAGCCATTTAGTCAAACGTGTGTTCCATACTATTCCAGTGTAATTACAGCTTAATCTAGGCGCACCTCCCAATTCCCATAGAGTTCCATTCAAATGCAGAGAGGTTATAGTATCGCTTGTAAGAGTACCTGAAAATAAGATATCAAGAAGTAATTTGATGTTGTTGGGTCAAAGACATCCAGAAGTCATGGCATGCAAAGGATATGCAACCAAATATTAAATATGATGACTTTATTTAAATGAAGAGTTTTTCAAAAACCTTTGAAGAAAAATGGATTTCACTGGAAAAACTGAAAATATATTTTAAAAAATATATTTAAAAATATAATACTATAGTATTTTTATGTCCAAAAAGTTGTAAAAAATTATAAAATTGTAAATTTCAGATATTTCTATTCAGATGGAGAAGGATTTATGTACATTTGTTTAATATAAAAAAGGAAATCAAATAAAATAAGGTTTCAGTTATTTACAAAGAAAAATGTATTTCACTGGGAATCTGTGAAATATGCAAGTTTTATGTCCAAAAGATTAAAAAAATTATATAATTAGAATAAAGATGATTTCTCTCCGATCCGAATGGAAGAAAAGATCAAATAGGATTTCTCCATTTTGCTCACTTTTCGGAGATAATTATTTTTTCCATCATGAATATCTTCACACAAATTGTCACTAATTTAAATTCATGCAGTTGTTAATTTTTTCTTTACAAACACCAGAATGTACTTGACAAATTTGAATGTATGTATTTGTAAGTCAATGTAAAGAACAAATGTTAACTTAATCCAGGCCACTATTTGACATATTTAAATACCCAGGAACTTTCAATACATCACCAATGACCAATTCAGGTGGAAACAATATGATCCTCAGCCATTTCTACCTGTTTACATTTGATTCGTGTAACAATTGGAAACCTGATACAAAATCAACATAAAAAGTGCTAGTATAAAGGAAGTGGATGCGAACCTACAACATTCAGAAATAGGCAGGGTAGTATTTATCCAAAGGTGTGGAGAGAAAACAACTGCTAAGATTTTTTATTTGGTTCAAAGTTGATTGATTACACACTTTTTTGGCATTTGTTTAACACACCTGAATAAAACACTATATACAGAGCCTTTAAGTATTGGAGATCAGTTCTGAATGACAATATGTTGCTGGAAATGCAGTTCTGCTTCCTCTGCAGAATACCAAAAGATAAACGTGTGGCATAAAGTGCTAGGGATTTAAACATCATTCCTAATGGGAGCTTGGGCTGTGAAGCTGGATTATCACTGAGTGAGGCGAATTATACTGTATGTGCATCATTCCTAATGGGAGTTTGGGCTGTGAAGCTGGATTATCACTGAGTGAGGCGAATTATACTGTATGTGCATCATTCCTAATGGGAGCTTGGGCTGTGAAGCTGGATTATCACTGAGTGAGGCGAATTATACTGTATGTGCATCATTCCTAATGGGAGTTTGGGCTGTGAAGCTGGATTATCACTGAGTGAGCGGAATTATACTGTATGTGCATCATTCCTAATGGGAGCTTGGGCTGTGAAACTGGATTATCACTGAGTGAGGGGAATTATACTGTATGTGCATCATTCCTAATGGGAGCTTGGGCTGTGAAGCTGGATTATCACTGAGTGAGGGGAATTATACTGTATGTGCATCATTCCTAATGGGAGTTTGGGCTGTGAAGCTGGATTATCACTGAGTGAGGGGAATTATACTGTATGTGCATCATTCCTAATGGGAGCTTGGGCTGTGAAGCTGGATTATCACTGAGTGAGGCGAATTATACTGTATGTGCATCATTCCTAATGGGAGTTTGGGCTGTGAAGCTGGATTATCACTGAGTGAGCGGAATTATACTGTATGTGCATCATTCCTAATGGGAGCTTGGGCTGTGAAGCTGGATTATCACTGAGTGAGGCGAATTATACTGTATGTGCATCATTCCTAATGGGAGCTTGGGCTGTGAAGCTGGATTATCACTGAGTGAGCGGAATTATACTGTATGTGCATCATTCCTAATGGGACCTTGGGCTGTGAAACTGGATTATCACTGAGTGAGGCGAATTATACTGTATGTGCATCATTCCTAATGGGAGTTTGGGCTGTGAAGCTGGATTATCACTGAGTGAGCGGAATTATATGTGCATCATTCCTAATGGGAGTTTGGGCTGTGAAGCTGGATTATCACTGAGTGAGCGGAATTATACTGTATGTGCATCATTCCTAATGGGAGCTTGGGCTGTGAAGCTGGATTATCACTGAGTGAGCGGAATTATACTGTATGTGCATCATTCCTAATGGGAGCTTGGGCTGTGAAGCTGGATTATCACTGAGTGAGCGGAATTATACTGTATGTGCATCATTCCTAATGGGAGCTTGGGCTGTGAAACTGGATTATCACTGAGTGAGGCGAATTATACTGTATGTGCATCATTCCTAATGGGAGTTTGGGCTGTGAAGCTGGATTATCACTGAGTGAGGCGAATTATACTGTATGTGCATCATTCCTAATGGGAGTTTGGGCTGTGAAGCTGGATTATCACTGAGTGAGCGGAATTATACTGTATGTGCATCATTCCTAATGGGAGCTTGGGCTGTGAAGCTGGATTATCACTGAGTGAGGCGAATTATACTGTATGTGCATCATTCCTAATGGGAGCTTGGGCTGTGAAGCTGGATTATCACTGAGTGAGGCAAATTATACTGTATGTGCATCATTCCTAATGGGAGCTTGGGCTGTGAAGCTGGATTATCACTGAGTGAGGCGAATTATACTGTATGTGCATCATTCCTAATGGGAGCTTGGGCTGTGAAGCTGGATTATCACTGAGTGAGGCGAATTATACTGTATGTGCATCATTCCTAATGGGAGTTTGGGCTGTGAAGCTGGATTATCACTGAGTGAGGCGAATTATACTGTATGTGCATCATTCCTAATGGGAGCTTTGGGCTGTGAAGCTGGATTATCACTGAGTGAGGCGAATTATACTGTATGTGCATCATTCCTAATGGGAGTTTGGGCTGTGAAGCTGGATTATCACTGAGTGAGGCGAATTATACTGTATGTGCATCATTCCTAATGGGACCTTGGGCTGTGAAGCTGGATTATCACTGAGTGAGCGGAATTATACTGTATGTGCATCATTCCTAATGGGACCTTGGGCTGTGAAGCTGGATTATCACTGAGTGAGCGGAATTATACTGTATGTGCATCATTCCTAATGGGACCTTGGGCTGTGAAGCTGGATTATCACTGAGTGAGCGGAATTATACTGTATGTGCATCATTCCTAATGGGAGCTTGGGCTGTGAAGCTGGATTATCACTGAGTGAGCGGAATTATATGTTTTTGAACTAATATTTTTCTGGTGGGATGATGAGGGAGGAAGGCCCTTATGATGCCATGGCATGTGAACAATTCCCTCTTTGTCTCTTGCGGAGAGCACCTAGGTGTTCTTGGTCTCCTACTCAGCCAAAAAACATGTCCTACGCCATTCCAGCCAATGCCTGCTCACCGCCTCTGGCCTGGAGCAGACGCTGTCTGCCAGGATGAGACTTCAAACTGAATATGAAGAACAATGGAGGTACAAGGGCTTTTCCATTATGGGAATTAATCTAATCGTCCTGGCGAGTGGGTTACGTTAATGGTGCTTGTACAGTCAATTATCTAAATTGCTCCATTTGCAGAACCTGACAAGGTTTCGGATGCCGGCGAGTGGAACTTGAGAGATGAGCTCAATCAATCCCCATAATTATAATTGTTAATATAGTTGCAAATGAGGAGTGGGGAGGCCGGGGGTCCAGAGGAGTAATCATGGATAATCTGTGGAGATGAGATGAGGGTGTGAGAATGGTGAGAGATGGCAGGGTGATTTGTGAACGGAGAGTTGCGTGACAATACACCGCTGATTGCAGGCCTGCACTTGCCGAACTGTAGCTCGTCACACCCGGCCTAGCTATGCTATAGGACGCAGGTGTGCTGGGACTCCGTTACCTAGGCGACCCCGTTTCAGTATGAGCATAGTGGTTAGCATAGTGTTTTCAGTGTGATTGTCTGCATATCAATGAGAACGGGTTGCAATACTAATACAATACACCTATTGCCGAAAGTCAGAAGAATATGAATGGCGCGTTTGACAGCAGTGATTAATTATTGTCCTGATTCTGTGACTTTTGACTATGAGGTTAAAGTGCAGACTTTCATCTTTAATTTGAGGGTTTTTACATCGATATTGGGTGAACCGTGCAGCAATTGTAATATATACCCCCCCCCCCCCCCATTTTAGGGGACGAAAAGTAACTGGACAAATTAACATAAACTTAAATAAAGTCATCATATTTAATATTTGGTTGCATATCCTTTGCATACCATGACTCTGATGTCTGTGACCCAACAACATGAAGACTCTTGATATCTTATTTTCTGGTACTTTTACAAGCGATACTATAACCTCTCTGCATTTGAATGGATCTCTATGGGTATTGGGGGGTGGGACTAGATTTATCTGTAAATTATGCTGGAACAGTAAGGAATACATAGTTGGTAAAATGGCTGTAAGTCATCAAGGGTCTCAGGTATCAAACGAGCCTCAAACAATCACTCTGCTGCAAGATATGCAACCCTTAAAGTGATCCCTCCATATCTACTGCATATCTGGCAGCAGAGGGATGGTTTGAGGCTAAATCATAAAACTAGTTAAGTCACCCAAAATTCAGCAGATATTGACTTTAAATGTAATTGCTAGCCTATATCTTAGCTGACAAATGTCTGGGTAAATCATAAAACTGGACTTTATCCAAAATAATCATCAACACGCACAGCCGGTCTGACAATTTGTTTACCATTGATGAAGAAAACAAAGCAGTTTTAAAATATTTTTTGTCAACATTAAATATGTTGAAACAAAACAGAAACGCATTGCTGTTTTGATATAAACAAAATATAAGCTGAACTTATTTTAAAACGAATGGAGCACCTTCCCCATGTACGTGATGTAACGGGAAGCAAGCAGCTGACCAGCTAATACACATCACTCATTTCAACGATTAACTATCTACGGTGTCCCCCTAGTGATGAGTCGTCAATGTCCCATTTATAGTATTCACATTTCTCTGAAATGATACATTAAATAATTTAAATAAAAAATTCCGATGCAGGATTGTTAGCCAATGTTTTTTTATTTTTTTATTTTGCACTACAAAAGGAAAAGCAATATGTGCACTCACTAGATGCTGCTGCCCACTAACGTTAAAGCTCTTACTGATATGTGTCGGTGTTATGGAATGCCTATCAGCCAAAAATAAATGTATGGATGTTTATTAATTTATTTTGATCAAACTATAGTCTGTCATTCATGTTATTCAAGGTATACTGTGTGCTTTGGAATTCTCATGCTTAATTTCATTACCAAATTTTCTCTTCGCTTTTCCATGTATACACAGTGACATCATAGAATGTTTGGTCATGAAAACCTGGTGTAAAGTAATTGAGAAGTCATGGAAATCCATTGGTCAAAATGAGTATGAACCCTAGATTTTTTGTGTTTCTTTTTTTCCTCTTTTTTTGTATTTCTTGAATCAACATAGTTTAATTAATTATTATACACACAGTCAATTTTGTAACTATGTACATTAGTCATCTTGGAAATTGGTTATTCAAATCAAGATCGAAAGTTTAATATTGGAACAAATTGACAGCTTAGGAGTTGAATTTTGTTTGATTTTACAATTAGCTATATGTTTAATTGGTTTTTCCCTGTAAGACATCACCAAGATGAACATTCTAAGTCTCTTTTTAGGGGTTATTTTAGAGGTGATTTATTATTATTATTTTTTTTAATTCTCCCCCCTCCACCTCCACCTCCACCCCCCCCCCCCCCCCCCTCCCTCTTTGGACAGCTTTATTTATAGATTTACATTGACTGAGATTCAAAGAAAATAAAGAAAAGCCACTCCGATCCCCCCCACCCCACCCCTCATCAAACACCTTCTTACACTGATACCAAAACAAGCAAACCAATAGAAATAACAGATACACTACTCACAAAAAGTTAGGGATATTTGGCTTTCGGGTGAAATTTCAGGATTAACCTAAAATGCACTATAACCTTTACAGGTGAAATTAATTTGACCTTCTCTAAACTTTTGAATGCACATGTCCAACTATTCAATGTTTCAGTACTTTTTGCACAACTTGCTGTTCTCTAACAAGGAGCTGAACGGCAAAATTCACAACAGGTGTTTGATCCATGAATCGACCAATAAATTTCCTCGTTCAATTAGAATTGGTATTTAAACAGTCCTCTTCATCATGCTGTTCACATTTTGACATCATGAGACCAAGACGACACCTAACAATTGATCAACAGTACCTCGCCATTGCGAGGCTTCAAACAGGATGTTCTCAGAGGGAAGTGGCCACTGAGCTTAGAGTGTCACAGAGTGTCATCAGCAGGTTGCAACAGAGATACAGAGAGACTGGAAGAGTCACAGAAAGGCATAGAAGTGGACGTCCTTTGGCCACATCCCACACTGATGACCGCTTCATTGTGAACAGTGCCCTGCGGAACCGGATGATGAATGCCACTCAACTCCAGGCACATTTAAGGGAGGTGAGAGGCACCCAAGTGTCACGTCAGACCATTCGAAACCGTTTACATCAGCGTGGTCTGCGTGCTAGACGACCTGCAAGGGTACCTGACCACACCACCAGGCACAGGCGTCATCGTCTTGCATGGGCCAGGGAGCATTTACGCTGGACGAGGGACCAGTGGGCCTCAGTGCTGTTCTCTGATGAAAGTCGATTCACGTTGAGCAGAAATGATGGCCGCCAACGATGTTGGAGACATCAAGGAGAGCGCTATGCATCAGCCACTGTTGTCACCAGACGACCCTTTGGTGGTGGCGGTGTTACAGTGTGGGCAGGTGTGTCTAGTCAATACAGAACTGCCCTACACTTTGTGAATGGTACAGTGACAAGCCCATACTACCTGAATAACATCATTAATCCAGTCATTGTGCCCCTGCATGAACAACACAGGCCTAATTTCATCTTCATGGACGACAATGCTCCAGCTCATCGAGGTCGCATCATTAGGGAAAGGCTGCTGGAGACTGGGGTACCTCAAATGGAGTGGCCTGCACTTTCTCCAGACCTGAATCCCATAGAAAACCTATGGGATCAGCTGACTCACCGTGTAGAGGGTCGTAACTCTGTACCCCAGAACCTCAATGACCTGAGGGCCGCCCTTCAAGAAGAGTGGGATGCCATGCCTCAGCAGACAATAAGTCAACTTGTGAACAGCATGAGATGTCGTTGTCAAGCTGTAATTGATGCTCAAGGGCACATGACAAGTTATTGAGACATTGACATTTTTGTTGTGGTATACCCACCACTGTTGTTGGCTTTTGTTTCAATAAATTGTTTGAGATGAGGAAATCACCATTGCATGCTTCTACTTAAATGCCCTACTTTCATGATACATATAATATCACTGTAGCGTGAACTTACATTTTCCATAAATTTCACCCGAAAGCCAAATATCCCTAACTTTTTGTGAGTAGTGTATATATTATACAGTCATTCATACACAGACACACAGTCACACTTACTGGAGACAGCCCATGCACAAACAATCAACATAGACAGTTTGGCTGACAAACACTAGGATGAGCATACAAATAGAAAGAGTTTGACAAACGACAAACACACAGTGGGGACATCAATGATAGAAAACATCAACCAAATATGCAACCGAAGAAAACTGGAGAAAATATTGTTAGAAGCAAGAAGACAGTAATACAAAATAAAACAAAATAAGCAAATAATCAAACTTAATGGAGATTTTTTTTTAAAAGATAGCTGACTATATAGAGGGAATTGAGTTGTTTGGGGGGGGGTGGATCATATAATGCGTGGCAGTAATGCGTGTGGTGTAATGGTGTGTTGGTGTGTAATGGGTCAATATGAATGCATGTGTGACATTTGTATTTTGTGCGGATTAATGTACTTCGTGGCTTGAACTCAGCGGGAGATTGAGAGTGATTCTAGGATAAAGGACCAGGTTTCTGAGAAATGTTGGCTTTGGTTTTTTATTGCTGCTGTTAGTTGTTCCATAGAGATGTAGTCGATGAGCAGATTTATCCATTGAGTTATTGAGATTTTTTCACAGCTTTTCCAGTTGAGTAAAATTACTTTCTTGGCAATAGTTAAGGAGACTAGAAGACTGTCAGGGTGTTTGGGTGGTGGTTGCATAGAGGAGGTATCACCTAGCAGGCATAGAGATGCAGAGTTTGGAATGCTGCACCCAAATAATAAAGAAAGTTGTGTTGTGATTTCTGACCAGAAGTGTTGAATAGGTGGACATTCCCATAAAGCATGGTGGTAATCGTCAGTGGAATTGTGGGTGCAATGTATACATGTGTCGGAGCTCTTTTGGGTACTTCTGTCCTCCCGTTTCCAAACCCACCAGCCGCCGCTGATATATACAGATCCTTTCCAAAAAATTAGAATATCATGGAAAAGTTGTTTTTTTTCCATAATTCCATTCAAAAAGTGAAAAACTTTCATAGATTATAGATTCATTACACACAGTGAAATATTTCTAGCCTTTATTTGTTTCATTTTTCATAATTTTGGTTTACAGCTCCAGAAAACCCCCAAAACAGTATTTCAAGAAATTAGAATAGTGTGTCGAAAATCAGCATTTTCTAATTTTTTGGAAAGGATCTGTATATATATATATATATATATATATACATATATATGCCATATATATATATATATATATCCCATGGTTCTGTTTCCATTTAAATTTGCTGGAGAGTGACTAACATGGAGCTCCTTTGGAGAAGGTCAAGGGCTCAGTGCAGTGAGCAGCCATTAAACCCACTTGTGTGAGATATCAAGCTCTCTGCTTTTCGACTACGCTGCTGTTTGAGGAGCCACATTACAATATAATCACTTGCTCTTGGCGCTGGGGGCTCCACAAGGGTGTGGGAACATTACGGGGTGCTATAAAATGCCAAATTTAAAGAGGCCTGAAAAGAGGAGGTAGCCAGGGCTCCATTTGGGAGAGGAGGAGGGAGAGAGCAATGATAAGTGAATGAGAGATGAATGGTTCTTCGCCGAAGCTGCAGCAGCTGGCCTGATGGCAGCATTAACGCATCCTGCTGGAAAACTGCAGCCCAGATGAGATGGGGGGATGAGCCTCAGAACCGCGAGAGATCCCCACACTGCTGCCTCACGTTTACTGTCTGCTCCTCAAAGTTGTCTCAAACTAATACTTTTGGTACAGAATGAATGTGTGTGTGGTTCGAATGTGTGACCGTCTCGAACACCGGCTTGGTATTGGGGGGACGGCCCTAAATTGGTTTGCCTCCTACCTCAGTGACAGAACTTTTTCTGTCAGTATAGGAGGCTACTCTTCCCCTGTAGCTAGTCGCCCCTATGGGGTCCCTCAAGGTTCCATTTTGGCCCCCATCTTGTTTTCTATTTACATGCTTCCGCTAGCTGAAATCATTCAGAAACATAACATCTCCTACCACTTCTACGCAGACGACACCCAGATTTATCTCCCTCTGAAACCCTCCAACATGTCCAACCTCGACAATCTTAGAGAGTGCCTTGAAGACATAAAATCCTGGATGGCCCACAATTTCCTCCAATTAAACGAAAACAAAACTGAAATCATACTGTTTGGCCCCCCCGAATCTACCAAGCCTAGGTCAACTCTCCACCTACCTAAAGCCCCATGTCAAGAGACTCTGCCTTCAAATTTGACAGGCAGGTAAATGCAGTCATAAAATCCAGCTTCTTTCAACTCCGTAGTATTTCTAAAATAAAACCCATCCTGTCATCCGCCGATCTGGAAAAAGTAATTCATGCATTTATCACATCCCGACTTGACTACTGCAATTCCTTGTACACAGGCATCAGCCAAGCATCCATATCCCGCCTACAGTTAGTCCAAAATTCTGCAGCAAGGCTCCTGACCGGTACCAAAAGGAGAGAACACATCACTCCTGTGCTGGCCTCTCTCCACTGGCTCCCTGTTAATTTTAGAATAGATTTTAAGATCCTGCTTTTTGTTTTCAAGGCCATGAAGGGCGCAGCTCCCTCTTACATTATGGACCTTTTAACCCCCTTGTCAGCCTCCAGGTCTCTTAGGTCATCAAACATGGCCCTCCTGACCATCCCTCGCACTAAATTAAAAACTTGAGGTGACCGCGCATTTGCGGTTGTGGCCCCCAAACTATGGAATAGTCTCCCGCAGCCAATTAGATCTGCTCCCTCTATGGATGCTTTTAAGTCCCAACTCAAAACGCACTTTTACTCACAAGCATTCGAATAACCTTAAACATGTATCATATACACCTCATTATGTAGCCTACCTCTCTGTATAGCTGTTATCCTGCCCTATTTGTTTTCTGTACTGTCCTACTGTGTTGTCTTACTGGGTCTTACTGTATTATCTTACTGTAGTGTCTATCACCTTACTGTATTGTCATACTGTTTTGTCTTATTGTCCTGCTGTGCCAATGTGCATTTTTATCATGATTTGTAGACCTTGTACGGCACTTTGGTCAGCTCCTGGAGTTTTTAAATGTGCTTTATAAATAAAATGACTTGACTTGACTTGGTTGTGTGTCTATCCAAAGAAGTGTGTAAAGAGGGTGTGCATGGCTGGGAGTATTTCGGTTGTGTATGTGTATGTGTGTGTGTGTGTGTGTGTGTGTGTTTGTGTGGTTATGCGTCTATCCATAGGAATGAGTGTGTGTGTCTACCCAAAGTAGTGTGTGTGTGTGCATGTGATTGTCTATCCAGACATGTGTGTAAAGAGGGTGTGCATGTTCAAAAGAGAAGCACTGTAGACAGTATATAATGAGGTGGTGTGCGTGTGTGTGTGTGTGTGTGTGTGTGGGTGGTGGTATGGGGTTGTGTGTGTGATGAGCCCTGATAACGCATGCAGTGTGTGGTGGTGATGATGCAGAGAATAATAGATCTATTGTCTCAATGGGCAATGTGCTTGATCACTTTTAATATGACAGACAATAACAACATGGACTTTACATGCAGGTAAAAAAAGTAAGAAATAAATGATAAATTAAGCAGCTTGCCTCTCTCCACCATACATCTTATGCTTCCTTCATTAGCTATTCTGGGTCAGTACTACCACAGAGCCTTTTTTTTTTTGACACACAGGTATTTATCACTGGCGTTCCTCACAGCAGTACACTTTAGAAACATTGCACAGGGTCCCTATCATAGGCAATATGAGGCAGATGGTTCTTTTTTTTCTTGGATAGCCCTTTAATCAAAAAAAAAGACAGGCTGTAGTCCTGAAAATTACCAGCAAGGATACTGCCATGTCACTGTTTCACCTTTGGATAATGTACTGGCTGTATTTTATGTTCCGGCAAATGACAAGATCAAAAGTATTGGTTTTGTTGGTTTTGGCTTTAATCTTGCACTTTCAATAGAAAGCCTTTTTCTACTAGGTCGCTAGAGAGCACGGAAAGTACGATTCCATTTGGGTTTCACGTTATTGATGCACCCCTGAACTGAACCACAAAAAAGCAAAGAGAGTTTTTATTTCAAGCTTGCAATGATAGTCTTATTCTGGAAGGTAATTATGGCATTATTCCAAAAGGCTCTGAAGACATTATTTTGTAGGATAATGATACCATTATTTCAGACTTGCAACTAAGACTAAAAATGCCAGATTTATTTGCACTAAGGCTCCATTTTAAGTATGCCTTCTGAATCATGGCCAGATTTTAAATAATACATTCAGTGATAGCAATGCTTATTATGAGAAATAGCGCAGTTTTCAGTATTAAAACATATTATGCCATCTCTTTTTTAACTGGTTATTTCTGCCATGCCAATGCAGTAGAGGCTTCATAATTCCAATTTCAATTCTATTAACCCATTATAAAATCTGACAATTGATAATATTATTTATTTGAAATTGGGTGGTGTCAAATTATTCTATATGTTAATAAATCTAGAACATCCATCAAGCCTGGTGTTCCTATACACATGTTTATAGGATTCTACGGTGTAATAATAATTCCATACAAGCTAATTTTTTGAAAAACATGGAAATGAAAACTATTAATGCATTGAACTGTAATGTGATTGGACCGATTTAATTTGACTGGGCCAAAACTACCTTGAAAATAATCATATTTACCTAATCTTATTTTTAATAAGACCAATGCTGCCAAAAAGTAGAGAAAATATTTTTACTGTTTAAATAAAGCATTAGTAAAATGTAATTCCACTCATATAATGAACTCATCTGTTCAATTCAAAAGGGTTCAGATTTGTTTTTCTCATTTGTTTTTTTCAAAAAGACCAGTCCCTTTGAATCTGGGGTGAAAACAAAAAAGAATTTTATTGGAGCAAAAAGTAATACAATATATAAAGCCTAATTCATAATTTCAGCTATTAACCTGCAGAGAGCACATCAATGCAATTAAAACTTGCCAGAAGGAATACTGTCTTTCTGCTTGATTTCACAATGTTAATTAGTCAGTCTGGATTTTTTAAATAAATGATTGCTTTGCTTTATCTACTGTTTGGGTGAGCGCGCCCCATAAAGACCAGAGCCTTCTATCACCGAGTACGGGACGGGGGAGGGACTCGCAAAAATTATTCTGAGTAAGTACGCTGCTAATGAGCTCCACAGAGCAACAACACACAATATCTAACCATTTAAAATGCTAATTTCTGCATGTTCACACTGGCCATATTAAAATCCGAGCACAGAGACCATGTCTTCAACAGTCATTTTTCCCCCTCCCAATTTTAAATTATTTATAATTGTCTGAACCTTCCCTATATTCCCTCTGCCAACATGTGAGAAATCAAGGTGCTTATTCTATTCCATGGTCTGTTGAAATTTGCTCCTATTTTACCTAACATGTAAGGCACAGTTAACGTTGAGTACTACCACATTGGGTTATGGTACAAGTGCGATATAAATTGATGTTAAAACAGAGGACCACTGTGTTTTCCTAGGATGTCTCAATTGATGAAACAGGATATATTTATATTGGACTTATTTTTGTAAATAGAGTGTAAATAGAGAGGACCCATATGTTTGACTGCATGATTTGTCAGCTGATCTGAAAAGAGAGCGCCGATACAATGCATTTTGATTGGAGGAGCTATGAACTGATTTTCGAGGGTAACATATAATAATATATTTTTTTAATCGGGATGTGAGAAAAGTGGTAGAGCACTAGTACTTTTTGGCTGGGTGAAAACTGATTTGCACGTGTGTTGGGAGAATGATTTGTGACAAACCTGCATTTTGCTGAGGATCATACAGTTTAGTGCTCCAGCAGAGAGCTCCCTGCTGTGTGAGGCAGCAGAAACACTATATCGTTGAGAGAAATATTAATAGTGAGCGACGGAAGGCTTGTATTGACAGCTGCCAGCGACAACTCCATTGAAATAAAATAATTGGAACAAATATTAAGCTATGCAATACTGAAATGTAAAACATTAAATGTAAACCATCATAAACCTATCAAAAAAATAAAAATAAAGGTGTACATGGCTATGTATCAATGTTGTATCACGTGACAATGGTTTCGCAGGGTGTATATAGCAGAAAACCCGACCGACCGTATAAGGATATTTGAGGGCGTGTCGTCGCAAGCAAAGAAATCTAAATAAAACCAATAAAGGCATGCACAGATTCCTTCACTGCTGTTGCCGTCATTATGCATTTGGTTATAATCATGAAATTATACATGTAGACCTCTAATCGAAGACCCATTCTGTCCAGCAGATGGTGCTGTGCTAAGGAGTTACTGCATGGCAGGAAAATTTGCTAGTTTTCCAAACCCCCAGGCTGCACAGAAATGGACACTGCAGTGCGTAGGTGCAGGCACGCCTCCTTTAAGAGAGCAATGGGTCACACCAGTTCACCCACGGACGCCACTGACCTTCCGAGGAGCCCGCGAGCTGTGGGCTATCATCTATCAGGACTAAACTTTCACTGCTCTGTCAAACGTGCACACAAGAGCAGTCACTGACATTAAAACTCAATTAGCGGGAGACTCTCTAAATAATGAATGAGCAAAGTGCATTACTGACAACGAATGCCTGGAGCAGGGTTCTCACACTACATCTCAATATGTCAGGGCAATGGCCGCCCGCAAGGTAATGTGTCAGCTTGGAAGTGGCATTGAAATGCTGATGAGCATTTGGTTTTGCAATTGGCTGATTGTCATTCAGCATGGAGACACCCCCCCCCCCCCCCCCCCCCCCATTCATTGCACGGGGCTGGGGGGGGGGGCACTTTTCTTGTACCTCTCACCCACCTCACATATTTGTTCCCCTGTGCATATTAACATGGTGGAAGAACAGAGGTATGAGCTAATGTGTGCTGGAGCAGAATAGGCCGGCACTGTTTTTCATGTCTGTACTGTGAAAGTGGGAGAGTTGTGGGCGGGGGGGGGATTACAGAGAGAACAAAGTACTTCAGGTCACTGGCGTAGAGCACACCCCCACAGGGAGGGCCCCGCCCTAGTCTTATAAATAAATAAATAAATAAATTTGACTTTTTCTTTTATTTTATTTTTTTGACTGAACAAGGCGAGATTCAACTGTAGCGCTGATAGACAAGCAGGTGGCCCCTATTGGCTACAAGGCAAATAGACCCCCTTGACCACCCTGAATAGCCAATGCCCTACATCATCACAGGGCCCCCCTACTCATCTATCATGGTACCATCGAATCAAGTCTGGTTTAACCCAAGTAGAATCTTCTGGGGCTGACTAACGCGAATGGGTGGGTATAGCGTTCAAAACATATAGCGGCAAAGGTTGTTACTGGCTTTTGTTAACTAGCTAGGCCTAGTTCGCTAGTCTAAATTGAAGAGAAAATATCTGCGCGGTGCTCAAGAAAGACAACTAGCCTAAAACAAAATGTGGAGCTGAACAAAATTAAGCTACCGAAAATATCATCACTCTGGTCACTGCTAAATCTGGCAAGTCATAGAGTGAGCACGTGGTTTATCAAGATGAAGAATAAAAAGTCTCCCAGTGATGCCCAAAAATGCAGCAAACAAACATTATCTGAACAAGCTAGTGCTACAATACAAAAATAATGTCATTATTCCGACCAGTAAGAGGCAGCGAAGCTTCCACATCGCCTGAGGAAACGCAATCGCACATAGCTAGTAGCCTACCTCCGCTGCAGCAGCTTAAGGAGAGTAAGACAGACCCAGAGAAACTGCGCTATGCCAGTCCTTAAGTTTGAATTTTCTGTGTCAGCCATCATGGTCTATCCGACCTTTGACCGTGTCGCCGTGTACTATTAACTGCCTGGCGAACACACCCAATGGTCTTGTCTTTCCGTCACCGTCTTCATCTTTGTGGTTATCCTCCTCTTCCTCATGTTTCACATGTGGTGTGAGGATTCTTTCGCAGTTCTCAGCCTGACACATTGTGCATGAGCAGGACAGATTTCCCTCCCACTCATCGTCCCATTGTGCATGAGCAGGACAGATTTCCCTCCCACTCATCGTCCCATTGCTGATGCCAAAAAAGCCCCTGTGTCTACCAGCTCTCATGACACTTCACCTATTTCATTGGAAGACACGTCTCCTTTTCTGTGGAAAGCCAGGAAATGATGGGCTTGATGGTATGTTGACTGCCTAATAAAGATGGTCAGTGAATAGGATGGGCCACTCAGTGATTTAAAGATCAGGAAATGCATAATCATCATAATCAAAATTACAAAATAAATAAACAAACCCAGTCTCACGACTGTCTGCAGACCAACCTTATAACTTGAAACTGGTGGAGCTACGTAAAGCTTGAATGGATTTCTCTAAATTAGGTACACACCTTAGCCCTCAGTAAATATGGATTTATTTCTGCTAAAACAAATTTGTGGTGTATAATCACACAAGACTGCCACAGGAGAGCTTAGATGCATTTCAGTAAATTAATCAATACAGCAGCTGTCACAGCACAGACAAGTAACCAGATCATGAAGCAGAGCCCTGATTTGCACAAAGAGGTGCCTGTGTACAACCAGAAAAATGTGTTAATCTGTCTGTGCTTCTCAAAGCTGACCGATTTTTGCATGGTGACATTCTCAGGAATGCTCCGTGTGCTTTGAAGTGCACCGGGCCGAGAAACAAACCATTGTAATGTGCAGGCTGGTTGGCACGGCAACCCACCGTACCCCCCCCCCCCAAACACACACACACACACACACACACACACACACACACACACACACACACACACACACACACACACACACACACACACACACACACACACACACACACACACCACACCACACCACACCACACCACTCCACTCCACTATTAACAAGTATAAACTGCAGCCGACTGGACGGAAGACTAGCCTTCTACCGGAAGGGTTCCTACTAGGTTCATGGGCTAACAAGAGTCTTATCGTGATTGCGAACCATAAAGATAAATAAGTTTGAAATGTTTGTCATTAAAGCTGGTTACTCGTTAACATCGTTGACACTCTCTTACTGGCGGAATACTATAAAAGGCCCCGGGGCTGTTTTCACAGAAAATATTCTAAGTCTCTGTTGCGGTGGGAGTCATTAACAGCCAGAGCGGACTGGGTTGTTTTTTTATTTTTTTTATTTTATGTCCTGCATCTTTGGCAATGCCCTGACTTTTTGCAGCTGTGGTTTTTCACAAGACCCAGAGTGCATAGCCCAGCCTCTCTGGTCGTGGCCGTGCGGTCATCTCCGCGATGACAGCAGGCTTGTAATCATTTCCTTCCACTCTCATTGCAGCAAGGGTGCAGCCAGTCCCCTCGTGCGCGGGCTGCTTCAGACCGTTACCACTGCTGCTCGGCTCTGACGCACAAAAGAAAGTTTTCCAATGACACGAAGCAGCCATTAACAAAGAAAAGAAAATGCCACCATAACAATTCACACTAGTGCCAACTGCTAGTGTACAAAATGGCAGAATATAACACAGTATTATTATTATGCCACAAGCAGTTTCTCAAACCCTGAAATATTTTGCTTTCACTTGAGATGAGACCATTTTTCTCAAATAATTATTATTTTCGTTATGAATATTTTCATAGTTTTCTTGCCCAGTCTAAAGTAACGTTGTGAAACAAGCTTGCGGCACAACACAAGTTCTCTGCACATAATGAGAAGCTGATGTGCTTTGAACTTCTTCCAAATTCCTACATGCTAATTGTCCAGGAGAGGGAAGATTCTTCCAGACAGACCAGACCCAGCAACTGACAATATCTACCTACCCCATGGGGGGGGGGGCATTTACAGCTGGAGTCCAAGGAAAAGGCACCATGCGCTATTTTCATATCAATTTCCAATTTCCTTCAGGTACATTGAAACACATATATACACACACACACAGACACACACACACACAATTCACTTTATTGCCCTGTAAAAGGTCCCCGCTGATTGTAGTTTGCACAAGATGTTGACACAGCAGATGTATTTATTCTGCTCACTGACTTTTTGATCTGGATGAATGACTGTGTGTGTGCGCCCCCGCAACACCCCCCCCCACCCCCCCCCTCCGCTACCCCCCCAAACACTCCCCTTCCCCACACCCTCAGAAATGCTTTAATAATTGTATAGGTAACTTATTTATCTTGTTAAAACAAATGATCATCATTTTCCACTGTAGTGACTGTTTGGCCAGAGATGCTGACAAGAAAACCCTTCCTCACTCACAGAGGTATCTGAGCTCGAGGAGGAGCCGGCGACACTGTGTCCTTTATTGTTTGATTACACCGGAGAAGAACAGTTGGGCAATCTGTTTTATGAGCAACACACAGTTTACTTAAATAAGCTTTGGCACCTGACAATCTCTACAGTAGGGAATATAGAATAAATAAAGAGCCGTTAGAAAAAGCACTGTTTTGCCACTTCTTTTGTCCAAGCAAGCATACACAGCTTGAAACAGTCTTTTATGGTGACATAAGGTCTCCTCATTTGAAATTGCTTGGGGCAAAGTCCCAAATCAATGTAGAAATATAATGTTCAGTGAAAGACTCATAAACCTATGATACGCACTAACAACTGTAATGCGGAAATTGTTTACCTATTTATCCTCATAATAAAAAACATTTATGTTCATAATAAAAAATAACAGTAATATTGTTTTGGAAATGACCCCATTGTTACAGAAGTCAAAGGTAAATAGATAAAGCCATGGCAATAAAAGGAAGTACTGTGTACAAACCATTTAAAAAAAGAAGCCAACATTATAGTACAGTGTAGATTCCAGAAGATCTTATTAATGTTACTAATACTAAAATAAAACCTTGAGCCATATGAAACAGCCGAGACATCGACTAAACTGAGATGTCACGTCGTTATTAAAGCCTCCTGCTTTTTCCTACACACGGCATGACGTCTGTATTAAATTCCTGTGTCACTTCTTTCTTTGTTTTTGGAAATCACTCTTAAAAGCCTGAGTGCGCCCTCTTGGCTCGTCTGCACTTTCCTCCCAAACTTGTAGCAGTCTCTTAGAGATTTGGCAGAGAACTTCACACTCCCGAGCCAGCGACAGCCAGCTTTTTTTATGACCGAGATTAATCTTTAACCAACCTTGCACACACTAGGAACAATCTCGTCCCTGCGCTTTTATTAGCTGTCATTAACATTGACTGAAGGAGAGGGGGACGCCGGCCTGCCTGTGTGTGTGTGTATGTGTTCGTGTATGTGTGTGTTTGTGTATATGTGTGTATGTGTGCCTGTTTGTGTGGATGTGTGTAGGTGTGTGTATGTGTGTAGGTGTGTGTCTGTGTGTGTGTACTTGCGTTTATGTGTGTGTTTGTGTGTGTGTGTTAACGTGTACATGCCCCTCTGTGTGTGTATTTGCGTATACATGTCTCTGTGTGTGTTGTGTGTGTGTGTGTGTTAACATGTGTACATGCCCCTCTGTGCGTGTGTGTGTGTGTGTGTGTGTGTGTGTATGTATTTATACAGACTGTGTTTACCCCTGTGTGTGTGTGCGTGTGTTTTAATGTGTGCACATGCCCCTCTGTGTGTGTGTGTGTGTGTGTGCATATACATGCCTCTGTGGGTATACAGACTGTGTGTTTACCCCTGTATGTGTGTGTGTGTGGTGTATTTGCCCTTGCACTCTGTAACTTAGCGTCTGTCAGCTCATTGTAATTTAGTCACCTGGGTAAACTGCCGTGCAGCACAGTGTGCATTAGCAAGGTCATCCATCCCAGCCTCTGGCTCTTCAGCTTTAAAAGGCATTGGTCCTAAATGGTGTCTTACACTAAAGAGACAGTCCAGCGCTGTGTACACTACGTTCACTGCCTGCACTGGTATTACTGGCGCAGTGCTGGCTCTGCTGCCGGTCATCCGTCTGCCCCTGTCCACGCTGACAAACTGAGAGGAAGACAGGCATTAAGCACTGCGCCCCTTAGAGACTGTGGCTGTAACAAACCAAATGGCCGCCTGCAGAGAAATCGTTTTGACTAATGACGTTTGTGCGAGACAGGGACCGTGGGAGGCTGTCTTGACTCTTGACCCTGCATATTTACCTGAAGATTAAACACGGAACCCCGTTTATCTTCCTTTACGTAATAAAGTGTGAAGGCGAGTTGTCAGAGGCTGCTTTTGTTGCTGGCGCTGCAGTCATCCACCCCCCCCCCCCCCCGCCTCCTCCCTTTCCCTGGCCCCGGTATATGGGTTAATTCAATCACTATGTTAACCTACTGCTTCAATGCAAGGTCATGCCATTTGTTTAAAGTAAGTCAGTGGGTAAGGGTAAGCTCTTTCACCCCGAGCCCAATGTGGTTCAGTGCTCAAACATGGCTTTTTGGCGACGCGGTAAAAGCGCCGACTTTTACTTTTGCACACCGAGGATCAGGTGTTTGAACCCCGGTCCTGCCAGATCCGAGTATGGCCGGTGCCTTGAGTGAGCAGCAATTGGTGGGGGGAGGTACTCGACGGGGGAGAATTGTCGCGCACAAGCGGCCCCGGGCGAGTTGGAACCACGGTCAGGAGCTCGGAGGAGTCACGCCATGAAGAGGACGTGGCGCCCTCCTTCCTACTACCGGCTTACAGGGTTGTGTAGCAGCGAATTCTAAAGCGGTTGCTACACGGGGAATTGATTAACATAGCAGTACAATTGGCCACTAAATTGGGAGAAAACAGGGAAAAATCTGAAAAAAATAAAATCGTGACTTTTGGAGAGCAACGTCACCCTGCGAGGTTGCACAAGCCCGAAAATATCGCTGGTCCCAGACGGGCCTCCTGGCTCTACGCGTGACTCTGCACTCGGTGAAAACACCCTGTCAATTCAGACATCTTAAATCTGAAATCTCCAGCTGTGAACTCACGAGGTTGCTAGGGTCTTGAGCTGGAACCCGCCACAGATGACCCGCCATGTAGGCCGGTCTAGATACAGCTGCGCCGGGACACGGGTCACCAACCCTTCCCAGTTTTGGCCAGGACTCCTCCGGCAAAGACATCAATCTTCCCCCGTGAACGTTGAAATCAGTCGGAGCGATTAATCAAAATCAAGCAACTTAATGGAACGCCATCATTTTTTCAGATTTTAACGCATTATTAAAATGGTGCATTTTATTGTGTCATTCAGTCATTACTTTTACTTTAACTACTAGTGTTACCATCACTGGCAATCCATTAATTCCGTAACAGTAATTAAATTTGGGTTTACAGTTTTGCAGTAATTAGCAAACGCCCAACCATGAATGTTAGTGCTGAGGTACTCTCCCAAGCAGGGCCGGCTCTAGACTTTTGGAGGCCCCCTAAGCAACATTTTCTGTGGAGGCCCCCCTTTCAGATAAAATTGTAATTCATTACATACCTTCTCTACAACTAACCTAAATGAACGTAGCATTTTAATGGACAATGTTCTGATAGTCTGTAGTAGAATCCAGTAAATCATTAATAAATCTAATATTACCATACCATGACAACCTAAATGAAATTACATCATTGAACAAGGCTGCATTATTATTTTGACCTACACATGCAGTCAAAAAACACAACTGTGTAAAAAACAAGACCATAAGTCTAATAACGGCGTAGCCTCCCTGTCCAATCTTTACGAACCTGGCCACACATATTGCGATGTTGGAGCTCTGAGGTAAACTCGTGAATTTGCGCACTTTTCAACAACCACAAACAGCTAAGTTAGCTAACGTTAGTTTGCCAGGTAACATAAAAACACTATCATTTGACCCAACTTTACTAAATTTAGTGACAATATTCTGCTAGCTAGCTAAATAAAGCTGCTGTTGCTGTATTACACACTGCTAATGAACCAACGTACGGTACGGTTAGCTAGTTAGCACACTTTCTGAGTTATGTGGTAAATTTGTGAATTAGCTAGCTAGAGCTTTTCAACCACACAGATAAAGCTAAGCTAGCTAGTTTGCCAGGTAACTTCAAAACACTATCATTTGACTTTAGTTGACTGTCACATCGAAAATATTACTGAATTGAATGTTCACAAAGCTGCTGTTATGCATAACAAGGGACCTAACTTTAACGCTAGCTAGCTAGCTTACGTTAACGTTAGTTCCCTTGTTATGCAGTGTGTAACAGCAGCTAGAGTTAGCTAGCTGTATTGCAGCGGCTAACATTGCCACTTGCACCTAAATGACTACTAAAACTAAATGACTACTACTACATGCACAATTATTTGAAATGCTCACACATACCTGACTCACGTGCTGCACTTTCTTGTCGTCTCTTTTTAATTTGACGTTTCGCAGCACCCGATCGATGGATGTTTTCGCTTAGATGGCTCATCATCCCGTCATGTAGCAATTAGCTACGCACTTGCACTTGAACCTGACCAGAGTATCACATTCGGTTGGGGCCTCAGACAATCAGATAAATCTATTGCTGTGGGAGGGGGGGCCTCCCCGAAATCTGTGATTTTTATTTGGTTTTATGATCACTGGCACGTACTGTATCCAACACTTTTTAGAGAGTTAAAAAAATGTTTTGCGAGGCCCTAGGCATTTGCCTATTCCGCCTATAGGAGGCGCCAGTGCTGCTCCAAAGGGCAGAAAAACAATACATATTTTGTAAATATTTGAACAATGGCTGAGGTAGCAAAAACAACGCATTTAAAAATTGGGCTTCTGACAAGAACACAGCGGAATGTACTGTGCTGTGTGTCACCCAGCGTTTTCAGTGAAATATGCGAGAGAAGGAGGTCCAGCTACAAGGAACCAGCAGAGAAACGGCCAAGGCAATAGTATGTAATAAGTGTTCACATTTTTACATGTTATCCCTTGGATTCATCTTGTCTTCTATATCCATAAATAAAACCAATCACTTATCGCTAATAAATAGGTGTAGGCAATATAGGCCCACACATATAAAAACATGCAGAAGAACAGAACACTCTCCTGTCCGTCCCTGACCAAGATTGGACATGAGCACTTGGATTGGTCCCCGGGCGCGGCCCCTGCAGGCGCCCACTGCTCCTGGCTGCCCTTGGAGGAACGACAGCAAAGATGGGTCAAAAGCAGAGAACTCATTTCACTGGCGACTCTAGTGCATGTGTATGTGAATGTGTTGCCCATTGCACGCGTGTGTGTTGGAGTGTCCTAGCTATGACGAATAAAGACCTCTTCTAAAGGGTTAGATGCCACTGAATTAACTAGCAATCCTGCTAATTAAATAATTACTCACAAATACTTATGTAATAAAATGTCTGTAAGATAAATACAGACTATACAAACTATAGCGGGGCACAGTCTTGGTTGTGCAATTGGATGAACTATTGTGACCAGGCTGGTCAATTGTGACCACACTGGGGGGTGATGTGAGCAGGAGTGCAAATACAAGAGATTAAGTGTTAAAAGCAGTTATAAATTAAAGAGTATGCAGGCACCAGCCTAGTGCAGTGGGCAGCTGTTGTTCCGCAGCCTTATGGTGAAATCTGTCCTATAGTTGTGTACATGTGTAGTATTGATAAGTACTGTATAGCACATGGGTGCCCACACTCAGTCCTGAAGATGTACTCTCCAGAATGTTAAAAACTTTAAACCAATTATTTAACCACCCGATTGTAATCTCGACTGCCACCAAGGTGCAGCACCCACTTAGGTGATGTGACGGCAGTCATACTTAGTTGCTTAAGGTTGTCCATCGTATCCGATGTTGACTGCCACTACTTCTTGCAGGTTTTTTGATAACTGAACAATCTGATGTGGGAGCACACTATATGCCCTGTCTGTGTGTGAGCGATGCAGGGACAGTGTGTCCATGTGTTTATGGCACCATGCTATAAAACAGGACAGAAAAAGAGCTTAAGATCAGTGGATTATACTACAAAGCTGGTTTACTGATTAAGCCTGACTTCAGCACTTAGTAAAACCAGGAACCTCTTCAAATCTGGAATATGGACTAAAGTATGTGGCATCCATGGCGAAAAGGGGAGACCAGCTAAGACCTCTCAAATGGCAGCAGCACGCACAGAGACCAGGAGACAGCTTGCAGTAGGCCCATGGCAGCTTTAATAAACTTCAAAACATCCATTTTCACAAAACACAAATAGAATGTTTTTAATAGTCGGTCAGTAGGTCGTCCTCTCCTGGAAAATACCCTGCGCAGTTGGCAGAATTGGCTGCAGAATCCAGGGTAGGAATGCTCCGAATAGATGCCTTGCAGCTCCCCCCTCCTTCCTCTTCCAACATAGCCTGTGGGGATCGCAAAAACAGAACCATACTCTTGATTTATCATACAGCGTTTAGATTTATTTTTTGTTGCAGACACCAAAACATTTTTTTGTTAGCAACAAGTGACTACTGAAACAGCAATCACGTTTCAAAGCACAGTATACACACCCGGCATGCAGCTCTTGTACAGACAGTGGCACTGCAAGCAGGTCATCACTGAGTACATGGTCCAGAACTCCCGCTGATACTCTCTGGAGAAGTTGCTCCAATTAGTGACACCTGTATGACAACATTTTGAGATCATCAAACTGAACACTACACTTCATGTGAGAAATATGCTGAAACGTCATAAGTGTGCAACCTACACATGGTGTAGGCCTGCAGAATAGGCTGACTATTTAGACATAACTGACTATTATGCCAAATGTCTCATCCAACATTACAAAAACTGTCAATTAAAAGACTGGCTGATAACACATTGTGGGGTGGTAATCAGGCAGCCAAGCACGGTTTAATTAAGAAACTTACTTAAAATGGTAAAACTGAGTATTAAACAAGCATTTACACTGAAGACAGTAGGCTACTGCGGATTTAATGTAACGTTTGGCTAACCTTAGCTGACAGATCATATCGTTTTTCAGCAAGCTATCAAAAGCTAACAGATTGTTAGCTAGTCTAGTGCCTTTAAGACTATCATAATTAGCCAACATTACTCACAGTTCGGCTATCGTTGGCTAACTTTGCTGTCCAATTCAAGACACGTACTAGAATTGTTTTTAACGTTAAACAAATACAACTTGATTCACATGCAGTACTCACACTCTGACTCTCGTTCATCTTGTCCATGTAACGACCATCGAAATCACAGGTAGTTTAACGTTAATCTAGGCAAACAAATCCGATAGGGAGTAGACAAAGGCGAGGTCCAGCCAGGGACAGAGCAAAAGTCAGTAGCTAACTCACAGGTATTAAATCACAGAAGGCTGTTAAGTTTTGACACGGGGGGTACAAACACAAACTGGCACAAAGAGAGAAACACGTGGACTAAATAGGCTACACTCGGCTAACAAGGCACAGGTGAACCCAATCAAAAATCACGCAGGCAACGCTTGGTTATCCAATTCGGTTGGTGGCGCTGTCGCGAAAACCTAGGGTCCTACGGTAGGGTCCTAGGATTGCTTCGGTCCTGTCGAAACGGCTGGCAAACAAATCCGCACGCCTCATTTTTTCTTCAACCAAAACTCCTCCCCAAAAGGCTCACATGTAATAAAAATGTTTCCAGGCACAACGGCAAGAGGGTGAGGACAGCCAGAAAGGCCTAAATTGGTATCCTTCACGCTTTCTGTCCCCGCGCCTAAACGCCTGCTGCAAGAAAGTTTTCAATTTAAGTTTGGCATGAGGAACAAGGACAATACGAGAGTTATAGTGTGTGAAAGCAGGTGCATTTAAACTGCAGCACTGTGTGTCCTGGAGTCTTTCACAAGCCCTTTAAAAAGAAGCCAGAGCAGCAAGAAGCCAGTCCAAACACTGATTTAAAGGGACAAAATCCCAGGGTAACAAATTTACAGCCGGGAGCCCAGTTATAAGAGAAGGCCATAACATTTAATTGTAATAACTTAGCAGTTCGAGTCTAACGACCGTAGGTTTAAAAACACTCATTCTTTTTTGGTTGCACTGTAGCTGGCTAGCTTAGCACGTTGGTACAAGGCAGCAACTCGGATGCAGTAACCTGACCTCGGAAATTAAATTATGCCAGTCATGCCGTTACTTTGGTCACACGCTTGCCGAGTTTAACTAGATTTTCCCGGCATCTCTCGCGCAGGCAGGCGGACGCGCGGCAGCACGGACGAAATGGCGCCGAACGGGACGTGTCGCGCCGCGCGTTCGACGCAAAAAACCCTTGCGGAGAGAAGGAACCGGCGAGTTCTGTAAGTTTAGTGTCCCAGACTAAGTGTAGGCCAGGCAGCATATTATAAGTGTCATAGAGAGAGAGAGAGGGGGCGGTGCTCAGGTGGATGAGAGCGAGAGTGATGCTCTCACGCTGAGTGCCAGGGCATTAATGCACACACACCACCGAACACCAAGATAATGCACTAATTCCATTTACCAAGCAAGAGCTTCTGCCCTGCCAGGCAGCTTCAAGAGCTCTCTGTAACGGAAGTGCAGATTGTCCAGGTCTGGGTATGATGCGTCGGGAAGGCTTTCTGGCTTTGTTTTCTAAATACATGCGTAAATGAAAGAGGTGAAGTGCCCAGGCGGTTCAGTTCCTGATGCTAAGAAGATTGCATGTTCAAGTGAAGAAAGGCAGCAATGGCGAACCGCTTTAATCACAGAGACTGTGTTGAGTGCATCTGCTCCTCGGATACGTGAGCAGACATTGATTAACCTTTCAAACTTTCAGGTCGCAGACAAAACCTGGTGCCTTGTCAGATACAAACAATTAGTTCCAAACAAGGCAAATTTGTAATATCAAATTGCATTCAGTAAAGTCAGTTGGATCAACCTGCTGCTGTATCCTGGATAATTTGGGATTCTGATTGGCTGGTGCTGACCATACTATATTTTGGGCACTGCATTCAGAAATCATGATTACTTTATAATTCTACTGTAGTTAGTAAACACAATCAGTAACAGCAGCATCTGCTCTACAAAACTGAATAATCTATGTAATTCAGAATTCTAAATTCAGTTAGGAACATTCTATTACAGACCTTTCTACCACTACCATTATCTTGCTACCTTGTATTTTACCATGTACATTACATATACCATTTTTATATGTATATATATATATATATATATATATATACACACACACAGTATATACTGTATAGAAAAGTAGATGGATAAATAGCTAGATATACAGAGATAAACACAATAGTTTGCCTGTACAGATCTGCTCACTGTATGTTTTAACACACCTGTATTAGTGTGTTTCTTAATGTGAGCTCACTTTCTGTACTGCTATGGTACACAGGAATAAGGGAAGTGGCTGTGGTGTGCAGCTGCTGTGGGAAGCTGAGGCTGTGTTTGCCTGGCCTCTCTGCCAGGCCCTGGTGAAGGGGGGGGGGGGGTTTAGCTGTCACAGTCCCTCTTGGGTTTGCGCTCTGGTTCTCAGGGCCAAATTTGCATCTTGGCCCTGTGCTTCCCCACCCCCCCTCACCCCATTAATCCGCCTCCGGGCGTCCAACGCCCGTCAGTCCCACGGCCCTTGGGCAGGATCAATACTTACATCAAAGGTTATGTGGAGGTGGCCACATTCTTTGAAGCCGTGCGCACGGAAACTGGGTTTGCTGAGCTAACATCAGCTTCGAAACCTCCTCCAATAACCTTGTTTGCCCAGCATTACCTCTGTTTGCAGAGACAGCTAGTAGATTCTAATAGAGAACAGACTTTGGTTTCCCCCTGGTCTCTTTTCTTTTCTTCCAGCCCTGTTGAATGCATAAAGCAATCAATGGTGCCAATGGCTTTACTGATCTGATATGTTCTGCATGTCCCGCCAACTCCAATATTTATCTAACATTTTATTGGCCGGGGCTCGTTGGAAACAGTAAAAAAAAGAAAAGCCATGGCAGTTTCTCAATAACGACACAATAAAGGTTGCCTGTTACATTGTGCCAAATGCAAACAGTGAGGAGGATAATTACAACAGGAGATGGAGAGGACTGATAGCAAACAGTGTAATTATTGTTGTTGGTTTACTTTTACAATGTGTCACGGGCACACAGCTCTATCAGGTCCTCTCCGGCCTTCAGGAGGAGCCGGGCCTCGTCAGCCCACCGCTCGCAACTTTGCTCCAGAGCGTGGTGACGTGGGGCCTGCCGCCTAAACTTTGGCCCGGTCGGACTGGTATTTCCCCTGCAATGTGGATCCAGAGCCATGAGGTGGAAAGCCGTAAAAGGTAGGGGGGGGGGGGGGGGGGTGGTGTTGAAACTCCGGCAGGAAGCCGGACGGACCCGCAGACCCATCCTCATGACTAACGTGGGTGCTCAACGGCAGAGACTGGGTGGCATTTTCATCCAAATCGTGCCTTGTTATAATCTCGAGGACTGAGGTAATATGTACAGTGGGGTTCCTGGGAAATAAATAATTGGTAACTACCATTTTGGAGCCAAAGGTCAGCTCAAAGTGCCACTTTCTGTAAAGAAACGGAGGACATAACAGTTGCGTCACACATTAGCTCATGCTCAGCAGTTAAAGCCTTGCTTCCGTTAGCCATGGTTTGCTGCATGGAAAGTTGTACTGGGCCCTTCCTATATTTGAAGGGGGGGGGGGGGGGGGGGTTTTAGCCAGGACTGGGGTGTCCCTGTGTTAAGTGGAAACATATACTCTGGGGCTGACTACTTGGAGGTGTAGCTGGCCTCTACAAGAGGCCCAGGAAAAAAAAAAAGTGGGGGGGAAAAAAAGCCATTATACCACCCATGGATATCTGCTTAGCCCTGTGCTCTAACAGAAGAAGACCTCTCTGATAAGACCCCTCTTGAGAAGATGATGGAGCAGGAGGGGGTGGAGGAGCAGAGATAACCCCTCCCAGCGGCGCTCACTGCACCACACGCTCTCGGTCAATTGTTGCACATGCTCAGTCAATTCCACATCACCGACACCTCCCCCCCCCCCCCCCCCCCCCGCACATGAATCACAGGTCATTACAGCGCTGGAAGCGCTGGCTAGTTTTCTGCAGACACTCATTTACATTGTACATGGCTCATTTAGCTGACACAACAGAGTGAGTACATAACCTGGAGCTATTAAAATTCACTACAACCCAAGAGCAAATCAGATGGGGGGGGGGGGGGGGGGGGTCTCGTTCATCCAGCAGGTGGCAGCACCATCCACCAGAGCTATTCCAGTCTGCTGCTTTCACTGTATGCCTACCTCTATTTTTCACCTTTACGGTAGGAGTGTTGCAGTGATTAAAAATGGTTAACGTTGTAGTCGGCTCGCAGGCGTGTCCTAGCCGAGTCCCCCTCGAGCTTACCCAGAATCCCCAGCACAGCAGGTGTACAGGATTAATGGATTGGGAGAAACGAACAGGGGCAAAAACGCCCTATTAACCATAGACATCTCTGCATTAACATATTGATGAATGAAGCTAACATGACCGAATAAGTGACAGCGCTGGGAACATTAACGACTCCGCAGAGCAAACAATGATCTGACCAAAGCTCTGCAACAAAGCAGCATCAATTAGCCTGACTGCAAAAGCTGTGTGTGTGTGTGCATGTGCGCGCGCGCGCTTGATATTTTATGGTGGTTTGAAGGGCACCTGGATAGCTCATTATCACTTCAATACATACCAGTAATTGCATTTACGTGCTGCGTGCATCTCGTTGCCTCTTAGGACGATCAGCTGAGCAGATTCAATAACTGAAGGTAACCTAATAAAACCCAGCCCTTTCCACTTTCGCACAGTCAGGAAAATGAGCCAGAGGTTACAGGAAGTCAGGCGTGTGGTTTGTGGTTGTTTTGCTTCCTCCAGTTGAGCTCTTCCCCAAGAAGCCACTAGAGGGCACATGAACATGAATGAATAGCATAGTATTTAGGAAGTTGTAACAATTCATGTTGCAAAATAAAAGGAGCATTTATGAAAGTTTTTATACTGAAAGGCGACATGCTGAATTAGTAAAAACATTTTTTTTCTTGGAACCCCCCAGCTCATTCATCAAAAATATGTGTATGTTTGGTATATTTTATTGTCTGCGTACATGTAGGTTTCAAGTGAGGATTGTGTGGCCCATAAATTCTGTAAATCATTGCACTTTAACAGCGTGCTTGAATTTACTCAGTCAAATATGCAAATAATAGAATTATGTAATGTAAAATTCAGCTAAAAACCTGGAGTCTATCCTTTACAACAACAAAAAAATGCACCGTAGGCAATCAGCCTTATCAGACAGGAATTCAATTAAGTTTGATTAGTTTTGGCAATGGTGAGTGACAGCTCGGCATACTACCACTGAACGCTTGTTTCTGGGGTTTATACAGAATGGTGCACACCAAAGGCAGAGGGCTGTACAAACAAACTTGGAATTCTGTTTGGTTCCATTTATGTGGTTTGCAAAGGTCTCAAGCCAAAGTCAACCCAGATGAAATACATTATAGCTGAAAGCCATGGTACAACAAATCATTCACGGTGCCCTTCAAGCGGTGACATATCTATTAACCTTACACCTGGTATGTGTTGCAGATGATAAGCTCTTATCACTTAAATTAAAATTCAAACGAAGACCAAGAATTAAAAAAAGGAGAAAAATAAAAATAAAGCTGTTGGCAGAGAGTCGTCTTCCTTCTGCCAAAGTATTTTACAACAAAAGTCAAGTGTAAAGGGAACAGTTCCAAGGACAGAAGTAACAATGGAAATGGACATTTCTCTGAATGTTTATGACATCGTTGGCTTAGCCCAGAGGCCATATAACGAGCGGAGACGAGCCAGCTCGCAAACAAACTTGATGACATGAAGGGCGCGGTGTTATATGGCCTGCTCGGATTATTATTAACTCCTGCGGTTGCTGTTAATTAAACACCAGTGCCCTATGATGTCACAATTGGAACGCTTCTGAGAAAAAAAGGACAAGAAAGCAACAAGGAAAGGCATTCGGATTGGCAATCGGTTTCGGAGTACATCCCTCTTTGATTTTTAAGGACAGCCTGGTATATTCCTCGCTAGAGATCAAAAAGGGAGCTGGCCCCAGCCTTCAGCTGTTATCTCAATGTTGTTCTAATGCTAGTCAAACATTATTGTGGATGGCCAAACTCAATAGTGGCAGTGCAGGCTGGAGAGTCAATATTAGCAGAGTACACAGAGCAAGAGAGGTTGCTATGTATGTAGCCATGCACTGAGTGTACTCTTCCACTGAACTCTGCGGCCCACGGAGCAGCAATAACAATAAACCTTGAAGAGAAAAAAAAGAGGCACAAGAATCATGCTTGCTTTTGCCACAGACGCTTCCTTGTTTGACAAAGAAAGACATTCAATTTTTTTGTGTCTTTTTTTTTTTTCACGTGGTGGACAGCTGTACGCTTCAAATTCCTCCCTTTATTTCTTCTTCTTCTTCTACGACCTGAGCGCAGCAGCCATCCTAAAAAGGGGAACGGATGGCCAGCCTCCTCTCCGTCCACGCCTCCCCTCTGCATGCCGTTCATTAACAGGCCTGCGATGGGAATTTGCACCATGTCAAAACTACACCAACGCCAATGGATCTTTTCGCAGCGGCACTAATGAACGGGGACCGTCCGTACGCTCAAAGCGAATTGGCGACGGCGTTTGTGGCCACTTGAGGGTGACCTTGTTCTCGGGTCACGTCTAAAGGGAGACAAACAACCGCGCTGGCCATTTTGTGAGCACCAATCAGAGACCCCCGTTCAGAGGTAAACTCTCGCCGGGTTTCCCTGTACTGTATCAGCGCAGGATTTCAGGAAGGGTTCACTTCCCAGTAGGTCAATGGCCACATCAAGGACGCTCGATGTACAGTCACAGACAGAGTGGACCGATAGCCCTCTGGCCCCCGGTCACCCTGTCATTCCTGATATGGCATCGGGTGAAGCCAAAACACGAGTGATGTAACTGTTTACCCTGAATCAGGAAAAAAAATATCCTGTCAGTTTAATACAGCATGAGATTGATTCATTATTCCTTGAATTTCAAAAGCCACAATGAAATTACCGTGGTTAAGGAAGTTAAAACAGGTTTCCATGACTGTTACCTGACATGTAGCCTTATTGGTCAGGCTCAAAAACATACAGAGACTGATGATGCGCTTTAACCCTTTAATGGCCACTCAACCATTTGGTGGAACACTCTTTTGTGTCTTGATATCTAGTTGAAAAATATGTTGGACTTAACTCCACCTGATAGAGCCGTCTCTACCACGTACACCGATAGAGATGGCTCAATCAGGTGGAGTTAAGTCCAACATATTTTTCAACAAGATATCAAGACTGAAAACGTGCTCTACCAAACTGCTCAGATCTAAAAAAATAAATAAAATAAATGCTATTCCCTTTCCACTCTGTAGATATAGAGGGTCTGGGGTTGAAACTATCAAACAAGTAACGCACAAAAAAAAAAAAAAAACAGACAAACACCCCCCCCCCCCACCCCCGAGCTTTGCTGTTTATAAAAGGATCACTCACCAATCCCAGTTAATCTATAGTGTGCACTCGCAAACAAATGGACTAATATTGACAGACCACGTGTACACACAGCTCTCTGCAGCACCTTCCATTCTCTGCCGAGCACACACAACTCCGGGGTCATCATCGGTTGGCAAACTCCCGCTGCACCAGCCCATAACCAATCAGAGGGGAACATATTTCTTAAGGGAGTCAGTTTAAATTTTTATTTTATAATTTTTTTTTTCCCCCAAACAGTTCAGCTGCAGTTATTTATTTAAAGGAGCAAAGGAAATTTAGCTGATGCAGGAAGTTAATCTTGATGCAAAATTTGTTTATTGCTCCTTCAAACACATGGTCGATTTAAGAGCTATTTATTTCTTATTAGCATTTCAGCTGCTACCAGGCTGTCATTAATTATCTTGTGAATTATGTTCCTGTAGTTAAATACAACAGCCTGAAAAAAAAAGAACAGGAACATTGTGGAATATGAGAATAGTTTATACGAGCTAACAGTGAACAAAGCTATACGTTTATATGATTTATAATATCTCTAAATTGAAGCCATAAACTGGAGGAATATATCATGAAAAATGACTATACTGTATATTACACACCAGAGGGTCATATGTTCCTATATGTTGTTCTGTGGCTTTACCCTTGAGGAAAGGAGCCTTAATTTGAATGTACCATGTGCAAATGGGTAGTATGCAAAATTTATGTTGCCAGCCAGTCTAAGGGTTTCTGCAATGCAAATAGTAATTACATGTTTCATAGTGACTAGTCAAATGTGTGCTTTGAAAAAATAATTTAAAGTAAAACAGAAAATCAAATCTATTCAGGCTACAGGAAATGCCCTTCATGAAATTTCAAAGCCAGACTGTCGCCAGATGGCAAAACTTTCCCTCTCAGTTAGTGTAAGGAACACAAACACAGTTTGGATGTACCCCGGACTCCCCTGGTATTCAAATCATGGCCCGCAAGGCCTGAGAACTGCTGCTTTTCCACCGTCCCTTTACCTGGGAGTCAGGTGTGAAGACAGTCTGGCCTATCAGTAGCACTAACTGTTCAGTTAATTTCCTGCGAAAATGAAAACCAGGGCCGGATTTGGATTCGAGGTTTAGATTTGAATACCCATCCCCTTCTCCGTGCCTTCCACCTCATCCCATTTAAAATGCAGAATTGCAAGCTCTACCCTCCACACCCTAACCTTCCCCTCCCAGCGAGCTGCGTAGTGTAGCTCAATCCTCTATCCCATCTCTTGGTAGTTATAATTCACAGAGCATTGCTCTATGCGATGCCCCCCACCACATTTCCACCTAGTCAAAGTCAGCACAGCACTCTGTACCCCAGATCACATCTGCTGATACAGTGGAATAAGAGAGAATGACATTAGCTAATGCAGTGCTGAGCGTCCATAATCTCTTTCCCCTTTTGTTAATGAATGCTAATTAGCAGTCCTGCTTTCCTCTGCATTAGCCCGAGCGCCTATTTAATGCGCCATGTTGTTTGTGCGCTCGCCTGGGCCCCGCATTAATGCTGCTGTAACAGTCCATCCCTCACCGGCGCTGCCAGCTCCAAGCCGCTAATGGCTGAGTCACAATACTCTGCGTTTCCATGTTCGGCTGGGCTATCTGCGTTCTCAGCAGTGAATCTGTACCACACAGTGACTGAGGCTCACTCCGCACCTCATACCTCCCCTCACTCTCCCCTTCCTGTCTCTCCTCCCTCTCCTCCCTTCCCCTCAGGCTGCTGTATTAAACATTGACCTGCTGCAGACGTCTGCCTCAGGGCCCATCTTGTCAAGGCCCGACAGCGGACTGAGAACAGGCCGAACTGAGGGGGCCCCTCCCTCCCTACCTCCCTGTGCTGCTCCACTGGCCCCGCGCTGACAGGCCACTCCCCCTCTGACTGTGCATCAATTACACTATCCCACCCAGCCCCTCCTTTCCCCTTTAAAGAATGCTGTGTGTGTGTGTGTGTGTGTGTGTGTATGTATGAGAGAGAGAGAGTGTATACCGCTTTGCAAAAAATTAAGACCATCCAATATTTTTTGAAGAAGAATATGGGTTACTACAACAAATATTGATTGTTGAAGATTATTCAACAATCAATAAATTATTTTTATTATTTATTTATGGGTATAAACTTTAGTTTGCATTATTTAATGTACAACAATGCTATATATTTTGAGTGTTTGACCAGTTGTCAGTTACATCTTACAAAGACACATTCCCATAAACTCTGTAACTGAAAATTTGATGTGGTCTCAATTTTTTGCAGAGCTGTATGCATGTATGTGTATGTGATTGAGTGTGTATGTGCAGTGTGTGTGAGTGGATATTTATGTATTTGTGTGTCTGTGGTGTGTAAGTATATGTGAGTGAGTGTGTGTTTGTGAGAGAGCGACATTGTGTACGTGAACGTGTGAATATCTGTGTGTGTGAGGTACAGTATGTGTGAGTGTGTATGTGTGCGTGTGTGAGAGGTAGAATTTGCGTGAGTGTGAGAGTTTAGGTTTCGGCAGGTGGTGCCAAGTCCCTGGGTGCAGCCGAGGGCTGATTCACCTGACGTCCGGCCCACGGCGTGGTGGCGGAGCAGGGAGGTAATTGCAGACCTGGATCCTGGTTCCTGTAGCAGCTCCTGTCATAAAGCAGTGCCAGGTCCTGAATATCTATCTTTACTGCGCGGCCCAGGTTTGACTGCTGTAATTTTGTTGTCAGGTGATGGTTGATGAAATGCACTGGACAGCCTTTCAGAGTTACGCCTTCCTGCCTTCTGACAAACATTCATGCGCTCACCCACAGGCGTGCGCACACACAGAGAGAGGTGCATAATCTCGCCTCTCACACCTGCACCGCAGGCACTGGGCTCGTTCCCCTGCATGGAGAGGAGCTAGGCTGGCGAGGTGCAGCTGGGTGTGGGAGGCAGAGAGCAGGGGAGTGCGGAGAGGGATGGATCAGCAGCTCTGGCTCTAAATCTAAAGCCTCTCCTCCTCCCACAGCGTGCGGCTGCCAGAGCTGCGGGCCGGAGCGCGGGGGTTGTGGGAAGTGTAGAAACACTGCTTAACCCTCAACACATCCCAACAGGAGGGATTAAATCTGTCAAACTCTGTGTATTCTAGTTAATCATGCACTGCGCCCTGACTTTTCTCAATAATTAGCTGGCGCGCACACACACACACACACACACACACAAAAACAAGAAATGATGGAATGCCTACAGTGTAACCTCAGTCAGGCCAAAAGGCAACATCACATCTTAATGGGATAATCGCTGCTGATTAAGCATGTGCTCATCACCCATTAAGAAGCTATGAATCACTTAGATGAAACCACGGCCCAGGTGCTTAGTCCTACAGCCACAGATCTGAGATCATTAATTGATAAGATAAAGATCATTATCTACAGCCAGAGGAGAGTGCAGCGTGGCTTGGGGTGTGAGCATGGCTGAGTCAGTGGCAGGCAGGTAGGGACTGAGTGCCAGCCCAGCAATCTCTCCACAGCTACAGGTGAGAGAGAAAGTCCAGGTAAGCAAGCAAGGGACTGGGCCAAGGGAGACTTATGACTAGGGGTGGGACCGTTTACTCAGGCAAACGTGCAACCGATATGCGCCATTTTTATGACATTTCAGCATTTTAGCTAGGTTAGTGACACAACGTTGAAATGTTTATGGCCGCGTGTAACATTTCTCACAGTGCTTCAGATTGTATCATTGTCGCCTGCCCTCCCCTTGAGGGCAGTGCACCCGAGAGACAAAGTTACGGGCTCAAGGCTAAATGTTTTGCCATCTCAGCCAGGCCATGATTTCTAAGATGTAGCCTAGCTTTGTCTATTTTTAATAAATGTTTATCAAACAATGCCTGTAGCCTATCCGTTGACTAAAGCCTGATAATTACTGGAAAGGAGATGGATAGCTGTCGGCTGTTTATTCACTTATCCTAGTTCTGGTGGTCTGTGTGAAGTCAAAAAAAAAGAAGAATACTTGAGTAATCGCAAGGACAAATCGACTTGTCATCATGTAGAGAAAATAATAACATGTCCCACCCCTGCTAATGATGGAGCCCATCCTCACAAATGGCTGTGGTCCCTTGTTTTCTGTGTCTTCTTGCTGTTCAAGTTCCCTTGTAGAATATTTATTTACCAGGTAAGTTCCCTTGTAGAATATTTTCTAACTAAATAAGTTCCCTTGTAGAATATTTCCTTACTAGATAAGTTCCCTTGTAGAGTATTTCCATACTAGATAAATTCCCTTGTAGAATATTTCCTTACTAGGTAAGTTCCCGTGTAGAATATTTCCTTACTAGATAAGTTCCCTTGTAGAATATTTCCTAACTAGGTAAGTTCCCTTGTAGAATATTTCCTTACTAGATAAGTTCCCTTGTAGAATATCTCCATACTAGATAGGTTCCCTTGTAGAATATCTCCATACTAGATAGGTTCCCTTGTAGAATATCTCCATACTAGATAGGTTCCCTTGTAGAATATCTCCATACTAGATAGGTTCCCTTGTAGAATATCTCCATACTAGATAGGTTCCCTTGTAGAATACATTCCATGCCTGAAGTTCCCTTGCTTGTTGTGTTCACTTGCAAGATAAACCACCTTCTTGGCGATTGCAGTTGTTTGCCGTGTTTCCTTAATCCTTACAGGTTGCAGTCTTCCAAGGGCTCATTGACTTACTCCCACCCTCCCATCAAAGCTGAAATGCTCAGCTCATCAGACAGCTGCTACAAAGAACAGGCCCAGGTCTGCACTGGCTCTCCTCCACAGCAATTTATTTTAATTGGCTCCTCATTCTGGCTTTTAAAGTTATATGGAGAGTGAGGAATTAAAAAGCTGTCCAAGTACACACCCGAATTAGCGACATTAAATAACAATGTGGCACTATAATTTAAGACTCGTCAGTCTTGCAAAACAAAACAATAGGCTTCCTTCGGTACCTCGCTTTAGTGCGGCGATAATTACCGTCTAAGATGTGAGGGGGAAAAAAGCAACGCTGTTAGTGTAACACTCCCTCATCACAGGGATGGATGGACTGCGCTAAGTGCGTCGGAAGCAGTCTCCCCGCTAAACACGAGCCGCGTCACTGCGACATCAGCACAGGCAGGGCCATGCCTCAGGAGCACTGGGATTGTCATTCTCACAAAATTTGTTTGGACAAGCTGTACCGAGAAAGAGAGGGCAAAATGGAGGTGTATGTGTTGGGGGAGGAGGGGGGGTAGGTGTTCAGACATACCGCAGCTGACACCCCCTTCCTCTGAGCCTAATGCTGAGCGACAGAGCCCCTGCAGGTGACTCAGGGAGCAGAGGCCCCACACCGACCCCACACCCACCTCACCAGGGCCACACAGGGCCCGGCGGTGGCAGAGAGGGTTGCACCCCTCCCTCTCTCTGGTTTCACGCTGATGATTGTGGGCTCTGCCAGCTCCGGAAAGGCAGCCTGGATTCATCCTTCCCACATTAAACTCCAATAGCAAGGCAAACAGCCCTGCTGTTTCTGCTCATTAATGGGCACGGGAGCACGGTGGTTCGGTGGCGGGTGGGTGAGACGTCCTCCATTTTATCCACTGTAGAATTCTTGTTCCCTCTGTCATATATAAAGCAACCACAGATTCTTCAAAATCAGGTCCTCCCCACCCCACCCCACCCCCTTGACTCCCTGCATTGCGACACGCTTGTGTCACTCAGAAGGGCTGCGGACCGTCTCGCCGTTGCCCTCGGAGGCGCATTAAGGACCCGAGCTTTGATCGTTAGAGAGATCCATGTCACCCGCTTCTGAAAACCAGGGAAGCCGGCTGTGATGATGTGAGCAGCCTCACCTGACTGGTAATGCTTTGGCTTTTGTTCTTGGTTCAGCTCTCAATGTGGAAATCCACAGGGTTCCATTGAAACTGCTGGCTAACAGGCCTGCCTGGAGCCAGCTCATTTTTAGCGTTATACTCACCCTGGAATATTGTTGCATAAACCGACAAAACAAATTCAACACGACATTCAGAAATTACACAGGCCGCAGAAATTATGAGATTAATTTCACGTGGAATTTCTATTTATTTTTATTTATTTACACTGTGCCTTGTTAATATTAACCGAGTGTGATGTTTAGATGTGTCCTACATTCCAGTTCGTCCCCTGGTAGATGTTGAAAGCATGTGATGACAGGTCAGCTGGAGGCACTCTGAGCTGAGAATCAACAGGAAGACTACAGAAGAGGCCATTCCTGGCTCGCCAACACGCAGGAGGCTTACTTCCACAAAACAGACACTCCTCTTGATGTGTGTTCGTGGTAACAAGCGAGAGCAGAAAAACAAAAAGTGTGGCCAAATATTTCCATTTTGTGCAATTTAATTTGATGTGGGAAATGATATTTGTTTTTACAGCATTTGGCTACTTTATAGTCAGGGAGGCCATGTGCAGAGAGATGACATCATAAGCGGCTTCTTTACCAGTTCATTCGACTGCACATAAAAGGGAGGATGTCCGCTGTGCTCTGGAAAAGACGTTATCAATAGACAGACACCTTGTACTCCGATTCTGCTGGAGTCCACCCAGGAGCTACTCCACCCTCTCCAGTATACGGAAGATACACAATGTGTGTGTTCGAATGAAACATGGACTGCGTAAGCGTTCCTCTCGAAATTGATTCATTTCAAAGTGAAGCACAGGGGAATGGGCCTAATTTCAGGGGGAAATTGAAGCTCCAGCCATGACATTGCCACCCAAATGAATTTTTATTGCTTCTTAATTGATTTCTGTCCGTGGAAATCTCTGGTAGAACTAACATTTTAATAAACGTTTTCTGCACTCCCATGACTGCACTGCTTTGGTCCCAAAACACTCTGGCTTCTGAGAAGCTCAGGACTTTGCAGCTTGAAATGGAAGCCTAGTCGAATTTAAGACCAATTGAACAGAAACTACAGTACATAAGGCCAGTCTTTAAAGAGGTCCCCTAGCAGTCATTTACTTAACTTATTTGACGCCGATTATCCTGTGTTAAGAACGGTTCATATTAACACAGATTCACTTGTGAATGTATTCATCATTTGCTCAAATATATTCTACGGGTCTCAGGGACCTGTGGGATATCGGTGGTTCTCAAGTAGATCTAGTTATTTTCCGGGAGCTTCAGCAGCCTGCAGCTGAACAGAGGAAGTGCTCTATGACGCAACCTGGCTGGGAAAACGCACGTGCGTCTACGTCACAACGGCCCTCAAACTGCCATGCTCACATGGGCCTGTTCTAGATGCACAGAGCACTCAAACTGCCAAAACAGCTGCAACGGGTACAAACATGGCCACCTGATGGTACCATTATTACGGAATTGGTCATTGTATCTATCAATTAACTTCTGCCTTCTAATATCTTGCCTCTGATCCATTAAAGGTACTGTTATGCTCTTATCATAAAATCTTTACCGCCACAGTTTCACCACCAAAAAGCAGCCTACCCACATGTTCCCCAGAGGTTGAGTACATGTTGGTATTGCCTGGGATGTCCTGGGATGACATTTGAGGAGCATCGGGGCTCTCTGGTTGATTACCACCTCTTTGTGATACTAATGACCAGGCTGCTAATTGACCAGCGGCTCTGAAAGCTCTCCACAGCTCCATGGACTAAGAGCTAAGTACAGGGTAAGGAGCAGCTGAGAATTATGGGTAAAAAAAAGCCATGGTGACGCAAAGAAAATGTGGGAAAATGTAAGAGACAATAAGGAGAGGAATCCATCTGTCGCTGTACTACTACTTCCTGGCAGACCTGTCCTGCCAAATGTATGCGTTTGTTCGGTAGGTAGTGCTCGTACTCGATTGTATTTTAGCTGCCCCCTAGCAAAATTCCTGACGCAAGAACATGTTTGACTATGAAAAAAAAATAAAAAATGTTCTGTGCGGCAGTGTGCTGACATGCACGGTAACAGGAGCTTCAGTCTAGAAACATGAGTGTGATTTGAGTCATGACCTAGAATATTAAATTGGCAGACTGGAGGATTCGTTACCTGGCGAGCTTTGCATTTCCATATCACAAGCAAAGTCTGGACGGAAAATCAACAGTCCCTGAAAGGACACCGTTCCATCTTTGAATGTGTGTCTGTGACTGGGTATGAGTATGCATTATTGTGTATGTGTTTGTGTGTGTGTGTGTGTGTGTGTGTGTGTGTGTGTGTGTGTGTGTGTGTGTGTGTGTGTGTGTGTGTGCGTGAGTGTGTGTGTACGCGGGCGCTTGCACGTCTTTTGTCTCTCAACCACAGCCCCAGCCCAACTGCCAGAAAAACAAACTGCCTCGGCCACAGAGGAATCAGAAAAAGGAAGTGATACGTTTATTGCAGCCGCTTTAGAATGAAAACACTGCGGTTCAGTGAAGAAACCAAAAGAGCTCGTCCATTATACATTTCACAGAGTTAAATGAGGGGGGGGGGGGGGGGGGGGGGCGCGAGGGAAGAGAGAGGGGGGAAATATAAAAAGAGTTGGGAGTCACAGGGAGGCATTAATTATGTGGAACTGGCAGGCAATGGAAGTGAAGTGCAGAATCCCCTGACAGGCAGGGAGTAAAAGAGTGATGATGATTAGTTAAATCACAGCGTTGCTTAGACCATGCATAAATGATGAGCCCCTGGACAGTCCCGCCTCGGCGAGCGACCACTCTCCAGCCTGTCCATCATTTCCACTTTACAGCCCGCAGAAATTGCAGCGCCGGCCCGCATTCCTCAGCTATCTGGCGCATCAAGTGACGCTACAATGAATATATATTGACCTTATTATCGCAGCTGCCTGCTTGTGCCAGAGGCAGCCAGGCATGCTCTGTACAAATTAAAGCCGTCAGCATGTAATTTATGGTTCGTTGCAAAATAGGAACAAAAGTGTGAAAATGGGTGCGGCGCTGTGTGTTTTTTTTTGGTGGGGAAGCAGGTAGGCCGGCTGATGAAATGGGAGATTACATGCCGCACTAATGATGTGGTACAGCTGGAGGATCTGAGTGTTCTGTTCTGTCATGTCGACATGTTGCAAACCACAAGTTACACAAGCCAGGGCCCCACACCCACACACCCCCCCCCCCCTCCCCCTCCGCCCCTCCCTGACGCGACCTTGGGTTCCCAGCATTTGCTCCAAGCCTCTCGTCTGGAGCACAGGAACCGAGAGTGAACTGTCCTGTGGTGAAACTCAACCGCTTGCTTATGATCTCTCTCTCTCTCTCTCTTTCCCCCACCCTCCCCCTCCCTCTCTCTCTCTCCCCACCCTTTTCTTTCCCCCACCCTCCCTCTCATTTCCTCCCTCTATCTTTCTCTAGTCCTCTTACTCTCTGATTCTCTCCTCCCCTCCGTGAAGGAAGAGAGGGATAAATATGTAGTGGAGCAGACCCAGGGGCGGTCCGTGCTGGGGCCATGGGTTGCGGGTCATCACCTGATTCTAAGCTGTCAGTCCAGTGAGTGTGGGTGCAGGACTCAGGGGGGTGCAGTCTTGGCATGTTGTTCAGAAATGCGCTGGCACAGAGAGCAGAATATAAACAACACCGCTGTCAGGTTTGGGCGCATTTCTCTCTTTCATACTGTGGTTGCCTGAAGCAAGACGCAAGGGGTGGGGGGGGGGGTAATGGGTCAAATTTCCAGTGCTCTTTCCAGTACTCTCTGATGTCACTCAATCATTTTGTGAAATATGCTGACAGCATCTTCAGTTGCAAGTGCATCTGAAAGCCCTGTTTTATATTCATGAATTCCAAATGGTGGTGATGGTGATGCTTGTCTCCAATCTGCAACGCAAACAAATAGCTGCTTCTTTTGGCGTGGCACAAAGGAGTTTCAGTAAACACTTGCGTGTTTGCGTGCGCATGTGTATGTGTGTGTCTTTGTGTCTGTACAAGAGCTGAGTGTAGATACGATAAGACAAATGCCAAACGGTGTAATGACCAGGGGTACTGGGCGTGTCAGTCCTAAGAGTCAATGTTTTAGAAATATTAAATAACATCGAGATTTGAAAAAAGGTATCAATGGCGACGGTATTATGATTATAGTTGAGATAGTCAGGAATACAGTCACTTCACCAACAAACAAAAATAATGCAATGGGACCAGTTTGCCAAATCTACACTGCTCAGCCACAGGTAAAATGCAGTGCAGACGAACTGGGAATATCTCAGTCATCTGTCATTAGAATATTACACCAATCAATAAATTCCCTCTGCAGACCCCACATCGTCTGACAAAAAAAGGGTTATTATTTTACGAGCTACCAGACATGTAAGAAGCTGACAATTAGCCGAATATTTAGCCAACCTGACTAGTCCGTACATTATCTGTGGTTTCATGTTAAATCGGGGACACTTCGCCAAAATTTTTATTTCAAAATCTATTTGAATATGGCAACATGATTTGTAGCCTACCTCCCGCTGCAGCATTCTATGATGAATTTGACGACACAGACCCATTCCCTATCAACCAATCACTGTGGGCATAGTAACTAGGCATGTTCATGAAACACAACGTCATCCATAGCAACGAGGTCAACCCCGCCCTTTCTCTGAGCTTAAGAGTTCTTCATAATCATTAGTAAAAGTTGGTCTCAGCAGCTTTGTGAATAGGTTTTAAGAGGAAACTCTGTACTAGGAACTTTTTGTGCCACATAGGAGAACTCTTATTAAATGTTTTGCGAATACGGCCCCTGAGGCATATGGACTGCACCTGCACCTAAATCGGAAATATTCCGACTTCCGAGATCATTTGAATACACCATAATACCAACGTCTTTTCAACGTCAGAATCGACGTTCATACGACGTCACAAAAAGGCGTCTTAAAAACTTAAATTTTCAACCTTAGAGAGGCGTCTCATTAACGTCTAATACCAACGTGAGGATCGACGTTCATACGACGTCCCAAAAAAAGACGTCTTAAAAACTTAAATTTTCAACCTTAGAGAGACGTCGAATACCAACGTCTTTTCAACATCAGGAACGACGTTCTTATGACGTCACAAAAAAGATGCTGTCACTAAAAGACGTCATCACTACTCAGTAGCCTATAGAATACAACACGGAGCGAGAAAATCGATCATTCACCACCATTTCAACTTAGAGCGCTTTTGATACATTCCGTAGCTTCTATGCCACTTCTGGTTGACTATGGAATTAGTTTATGCAATCCTACAGCGGAATCACTGGTATGTAAAACATGCCTTTGGCCTATATGCTCGCTGAAAAAACTGACACTTCGCCTGACATTATTTTGTGCAGTAGCTATTGTACAACTGTTTATACCGCGTTTATAGCCTACTGTGGGCTGGATCTGGGCGGCTCTGCGGCTGCACGAGGTTACCGGTAGGCCTACCGCAGCAGTTTGTGACTGGGTCTACGGTGCATTCTCGCCATTGCTGCTCTGTCTCATCACAGCTATCTAGCTCGGTCTGAAGTTCGCTCTTGCATATTTCGCTACCGGTGATATCCGAAGCTGCCTGCTGGAGCTCACTGTCTGCAGCTATTCTGGGGCTGGGCATGGCAACTAGCTGCAAAGATACATTTTATTAACATTTGCTAAGGGGCCATGTCTGCATGGGTGTTAAAATGCCTGGTGTTGCGAACGATTGCCCTAGTGGGCTTAAGAAACAAGTGCACTGAAAATAAAAGCGGATGCTACTGTTATGCCTACCTGCAGAAAATGCGGTCTTCCTTGGAGATGCGGGTCCTCGCAAACAAAGTGGTTATTTGGGGGAAGCTTCAAGCTTTGCTCTAAATTGCTCTGCCTTTGGTTATTGTGCATTTTATGTCCACCACTCACTTTAGTTTAATTTAGTTCTCTAAAAGGCAAAAGATTAAGCGGCAGCCATTAACTTCATCATGTCCTGTCACCTATGGAACCACACCCGCGCCAAAATTCAAATGAAAATGCAAATCGGCGATTGCGTTTCGTTTTCATTCGATGTGCGCAAATTCCGCAAAAACCGACACAATTCAAGTGAAAATGCAAAAGACCACTTTTCATGCATTTTCAAGTTAATGTAGCTACACACTTTCTCAATTTGAAAATTTAAATGCAAATGCATTTCACATTGAATTTTTCTCACCCTCCACGACACAACCCTGCCACAATTTAAATGAAATTGAAAAACCACATTTGAATTAGCAGTTTAATATTGTAATTGCATGATCCATTACAAAAAGGAAATGATAATTCAATTTGCCATTTAACATATACGAAACGAGGTAAACGTTACGATGAGCTGTAGCCAGCCCAATGTTAACAAATTTAACAGCTTTTATTTTCCCCTGCTTTTGTTAATCTGGTGTGGTAGCGTAATGTTACGGGTTTGCGTGGTCAAAATAATTCCAAATGCACTGATTTTTATGTTTGAAAGTGTACAGTATAAATGAAGATTTGCCTACATTAGCAGTATGTTGAGTAGGAGGTAGGAGCATAAACATAATGAATAGATTAGTGGTGTAATTAGGGGTTAAGTGATTACCAGATGAGTGCATGAATGGTGTAATGATTTGGAGTGAGCAGGTAGTGTTCAGACACTGAAAAGGCTGCAGGAAGTGCATGACTCATCACTGCAATAGGACCTGCAAGGAGAGGACCTCTTTTATCTAGAAGGCCTCCCACTGCCAGCAGGCAGCAGCAAACTGCTGCTCTGCTCTCTCAAGTGATTATTACTACCTGTGTTTATTGTTCCAGCTTCTTATTTCCTACTAAAGGCTTTGTTCAAACATGCTATGTTGCATTTTTTTTTTGTCTGAAAATTAATTGTACAATTTTCTCAAATGTTCCTAACCCCGCCCCTCCCCAAACTGCTCTGCTTAAGCCCCACCCCTCTATGACCTCTGTGTGCCCCTCTATCCCCACTGGCTCAGGTGTGAAAACTCCTTAACATTCTATATATGGACATGAATCTCTTGCAAAGCTGATGGTTAAATGATAATGTCGTTAAGAGCCTGAGGCTTGGAGTGAGATATGGTCGAATACCTGTGGAATTGCTCATAGAGTTTGTGGCTCCTTGCCTAATCGGCACTCATTCAAGAGCCACCTACAGATTTCCACGCAGAGCTTGTGTATACTGCAATACAAGACAAAAACAAACAATGTCTGCTCAGTGCCGAGCCCTCAGAGAAAAGAAAGGAGACAGAGATAAGGGGTGGGGCGAGGCGGAGGGAGGGAGGGAAGGAGGGACAGGGGTTTGTGGACATTTCTGGGGTGACCCTTCCTCACACCTCTCTTCATCTTCTCATGTGAGTCACACGCCCATGTAAGGTCTTTAGGAAGGCATTACGCACAATGTTGCAATTGTGGTCTTTCTAGTTGCAGCAGCAAAATAATAATAATAATAATAAAGGTTTTCAAACATTCCTTTGCAGATAGATTTTTGAGTACACGTGCGAACATAGACACACACTCACTCACACACACACTCACACGCAGGCACAACATGGGGGGTCTGAGTTGACCCCCCTCCCTCAATCCCACCTGGGCTGCCCCAGGTGAGGGCAGCAGTCATTCTCAGCAGCGCTCTTGGGCGCGGGTCACAGCCCATGAGAAGACGGAAGAGCCCTGCTCTCTCTGTCACACTGTCACACTCTCCACGCCCAGCTTAACACCAAAAAAAACACACAGTAGTGATAATAAACAAAACCGCAAGTGCGCTGGAGCGCGCACCCCCCCCGCCCGATGACAGACGCGGGGACCGGTTATTAATGAACCGCTTCAAGCTGCCGGAGGAGATGGAATGAGCTCTGCTTTACTGTACGAACAAGATAATCATCTCAACTGTTTGCTCCCCCCTCTTGTTTTCTACTATAAAATTAGAAGTTTGCTTTCTGCCAGTAGGCGGCTGTTGCCAAAACAAGTGCCCTGCTATCTGATCTGGGATCAGCTGGTGCGGCCCACATGCTCTCCCACGAAGCGTGTTTGCGCACTCGGGGTGGGTTCTCTGTGGAACTAATGCGGGGAGCGCGTGGTTCCCGACCAGATGATACAGGCGATTCCCTTGCTATTTTTGGGAGGGCTCTCTGTAAAGATGGGAAGCTTGGCTCAACAGACAAAATCTGAGGTCAGAAACCTGGCAGTTATCTTTGGATGCTGACCTAAATTTTCAATCTCACAAAGACAAGGTGTCCCAAGACTGCATTTTTTCACCTAAGAAACGTAGCCAAAGCAAGACCCTTTTTAACTCACCAAGATGCTGAAAGACTGATACACGCTTTTATCTCTAGCCGCTCGGACTACTGTAATGCACTTTTTACCGGCCTGCCAAAGAAGCCTATTGATAAACTCCAAGTTATCCATAACGCTGCTGCTAGAATCTTAACAAAAACCAAGAAAAGAGAACATATTACACCCGTCCTTGCTGCTCTGCACTGGCTTCCAGTTTCTTTTAGAGTGGATTTTAAAGTCTTGTTACTTGTATATAAAGCTTTAAATGGCCTAGCACCTTTTTATATCAAAGATAGCCAATCACCTTATGTACCAACTCGAGCACTTAGATCATCCACAGCGGGCTTACTTAATGTACCTGTGGTGAAACAGGAAGAAAAGTGGTCAGAGTGCTTTCTGCTATTATGCACCAAAACTCTGCAACACTCTCCCACAAAACATTAGAATTGCAGACTCAGTTTGCAATTTTTAAAAAGCAGCTCGAAACCTTCCTTTTTAATTTGGCTTTTGATTGATTTTTATTCTGCCCATTGATACGTATTCATATTTTTATTTTGTTTTATAAAATTTTTTATTGTTATCTTTTATTTTACTTATTTATTTATTTTACTCATTCCTCATTGACTCTTTTACACTAAATATGACATTTTATTTTATTCATGTTTCCATTTAAATATACATTGTTTTATTTTTCTAGTTTATTCTCCTTGTTTCTATGTTTAAACATTTATAACTGATTATGATTGCTGTGCTTTTCCCTGTTTTTTATTTTTCCTGTTAAGCACTTTGAGCTGCAGTCTGTATGTGCTATACAAATAAAGTTATTATTATAATTATTGTAGCCTAGACCCTGGCTCGATCGCATGCCAAGACCCGTGGATCTCCTGCGGGCTGCCAAAATGGTTCCCTTTACGTTCTCACTCTTCAGCCCTGTTTCCCTTTTTCAATCTCACATTTCTAAGCCCTTATCAGTATCGACGCTTCAAGAGCATGTACCGATGATTGCCTAGATAGGGCCCGTCTGTGGCTTCTTTACATAGCTGGTTTTAAATGGACCAGAGGTAAGCGCAAACATGTAGCAGAAACAGGGAACACAGAAATGCAAACAGCTTTTTTTTTTTTGTTTGTTTTAAAAACATCCTTGTTCCTTGGAAATGAGAAGACTGTCGGCCTTTCTTTTCATATTCTGTGGACCAATGAACATTTTTATGCCTTGCCCCTAAGTTTCCTGAGGAGATCATCAATCAAGAAAGACAATCTGGAGGAGGAGCGTGGGGACGACTGATAATTTCTCCAAGGCGATGCACTCCTTCCACCCCCCTTTGGTGGTCACGGAGTAACTTGCCTGCCGGTGAAAATTCCACCTGAGGCTGACTGACAGCTGTTGCAAGCCCTCTCCGAATTCCTGCCGAGTTAAGTGAGAGTATCGCTCCAAAGACAATCGCTTGTTACGCCTCTTAAGTGGATAATGAGGGGCCGTCACAGGCCAGGAATGCGCGCTTGATTTTCAGGCAGCACGATGACCGGGGGGCGTCGTTCTCAATGGCACCATAAATGCCACTCGGCCAGGCTGGGATGACACCGAGAATAAACGGGGAGTTATAACAATAACAATAATAATAACGGCGACGGTGCGGCCAAATCGGAACATTGGCACCCGCTCAAGTGGTGTTGTTTTGAAATGGGTTGTCATGGAGACAGGAGACCTCTGCGCGCTGTGCACAGCAGGGTTGGGAGTGGGTGGTGATGGTGGGGGGGGGGGGCGGGGGGGGAGAGGGGGTCTGTCTCTACAAGCTAATAGTGACTTGTTGATGGGAGGCTGACACAAAATGTCCCCCTGAGTGCCTGTCATGGGGAAGCAGGTGTGAGACTCTGTCAGTCGACCCCCTCCCCCCCCTCCCCCCTCCCTATCAGTTACCCCCTTTTCCCGCTGACAGCCCCGCCTTCCTCCACCAGGCTTGGGGCACAGAGGGCGTCGACGTAGCTGAGCAGGGGGCTGGTTGTCCGGCTCATTCCAAGACTCTTGAGGTCAGTCGTTTATCAGGCAGCTGTGGCTGCATGTCCTTTAAAAAAGAAAAAAACACACTCGTCCCCGCCCCTCGCACCATTTTATGCAGCGGATCTACGCGCACGTGCGCCAGCTGCTTTGTCAGTCACATTTATGGCAACAGTAGCCCTTCAAACATTTTATCTGCCTGCCCTCCCCCCCCGCAGCTCCGAACGACTTAGCACTGTTTTATTAGCTTTATTTCATACGGTCTGTAAATTCATTAGAGACTGCGGATGGGGCAGCTGCGTGTGGGCTCGACAGCTCCCTGACCTCCAGCCCACAGGAGCACCTGGGTCAACTCTGCTTGAAGCACACGCCTTGAGACGAGCCCGCCGCAGTTTACTCTCATATTGCCCCGATGTCTGATGCCAGTGTGGCCTTCGCCGGCCTGAGGCAAGATGTAGGGAAGGTCTTGTTTTTCTGCTGGCTTCCCAATTTGTGTGGGGATTTTGCAAGGCAGTTAGTGGCTGTCATTAATAAGCAGGCAGACCCAGCTGACAGCTGCTGATTGGAATGAAGAACCTAAGTAAAGCAGACAGCTACAAATTTCCCTGACAGCCCGGCGTCCGTTACAGAGAGTCAGCAGCCAAAACAGCCGCAGTCAGAGACCAGGAGAGGGGAGCAAACACACCCTCTCTCTCTCTCTCTCTCTCTCTCTCTCTCTCAGACACACACACACACACACACACACACACACCACATAATCCATGCACACTTCAGCTCCTTATTTAGAACCATGTAAAACACAACAGAGTCCTCAAAGATCACTCCACCCCTTCCAAAAAAAGTATTTCAGCTTTCTCGACCAGTCACACTCGTGTTTGTTTTATTCGCTTGGAAAATAACCAAGTAATGCGCCAGCGCGATACCTCCCCCTCTTAGCACTGCGTTCCCGAGCTTCCCCCGACGCCCCAAAAAACTCAGTCAAGCCCTTGGTAGCTGTGGGGCGGGGAGCTAAGAGTCGCTGGCGGACTCACTCATGCGAATGGCGGAGAGCTGCATTTGGTCTCAGCAACTGTCGTAAAAAAGCACAGAGATGGCTGCAGGCCACCATCACATAATCACAACAGCATGTACAGTATTTATCTGATAACTGTGTGAGGAAGCTCTGGGATGAGGTCATGGAAAAACACAGGACACGTGACACTGCGGCGCTGGCGAGGGGCGACCGCTCTCTCACTCACGCAGCAAATGCGCGAACAAGGCCAGGGTGTGGCGTAAATAATAAATCAGCTCCTTAATCATTGCAGTCAGCATAGACAGTTCGGATCAAGCGGGTACCAGTCCAGCACCGCGGGCCTTCAGAAATCCTCTGTAGCGTTAGCCGTGGCTTCTCGCTGCACTGTTTTGGAGTGGCTTTATTTTGGCCCGGAGGCCCAAACTCTGTGCGTCCTAAAAACAGACGTGACAGCATATTAAGGAGAAAGATCCCCTTGCAGACCCTTATAAACCCTGTGCTCTGGAGTTCCAGGGCTACGGGCCGGAGGTCAGGTGTCAGAGCCGCATAGCTCACATTACTACATGTCCAGAATTACCTCTGATGAGCTTTTCAGTTTGAGGGCATAACCTGAACTCAAACACACTCACATGCTCTCTCTCACACACGCACAAGCACCAACACGCTGCTCTAACCCACTCCCTGTGCAAGCATTAAAGCAAACACAAAAGCAGGCTGAAGAACAGCTGTAACACACACTTCCGCACGTACACGTGTGCAGTCAAAAGTACACTAATCCAGTACTGAAACGCATACTCCCTGACACATTCACACGCACAAGCACCAACACGCCAATGTAACGCACATCACACAAGTATTGTGACATGCATTTTGTCATGAGCATGCACATACATTTGCGCGCTGCGTGCACGCACACACACACACACACACACACACACACACACACACACACACACACACACACACACACACACACACACACACACACAGTAATAAGGTAATGCAATCTCAGATAATCTCCTGCTAGATGTGTGGACTCCTTCTACACCTCAGTGCTGGTGTTGTATATCGCAGGCTGTTGGTCATACTGTAATGAACACTGCCATCCTGCCGGGCACTAATTATACAGAGGATTTTGATCCAAAATATTACACTCAACTCACAGCATTAAAATCACCAAAATCTCAAAAATATGGAAATTGGGTTATCCCTCCTTCACCATTAAGGCCCTTCCACACAGAGATTCACCTCATTACAGGGTAATAATACATTTTCATCAAATTTATATCCTCTTTTATCTGAATTTTAAAATTGGCCGTTGCAACATTTTACTTCAATTGCAGAGGGCAGACTATAGCACGTGTTCTTTGAGGTGTGTGCAGCCTGTCGCCGCTCCTTCTCATTCTGCCGTCCACTTTACGTGCAGTTCATGCAGGCAGGCCACCAACATTTTACTTCAATTGCAGAGGGCAGACTATAGCGCGTGTTCTTTGAGGTGTGTGCAGCCTGTCGCCGCTCCTTCTCATTCTGCCGTCCACTTTACGTGCAGTTCATGCAGGCAGGCCACCAATCAACAGAGGAGTCACTCTCATACGATAGGAGAAGGAGAAGCCCTGTCTCCCTGACAATGATTTGGTCACTGTTCACCCGGGCAACAGTTATGGGTCAGGATTCTTTTCCGGCGTATAATTCTTCCCAGTGTATAATTTTTCCCGGCCACTTCCGGGTCCGTCGCTCGAACGTGATGAATAACCAATCACTGCTCAACTACAAGCGGGAAGTTGAGCAATGTCCAATCAGATAACACTTTTGTTGTGCACGTTTATGAAAAGGTGGGCTATCTTTTTGAACTTATCCGTAGTCCGTAGATAGCATTCGTGCTACCCTACATAGCATTAATGCGAGTGTATGAACAAGCAACTAGATAGCTATAGATACATACCCTTAAGTGTTGTTAAATGTTCTCATGCACGTCATGTGTACCTACAATACATACAATAGAGACACAAATGTTTATTTACAGGCTAATTATACAAATACATTGAAAAACATCCCACTCAGCCAGATCGCTGGCTAGCATAGAGCATATAATCGATACAGTTCAGTGCCAGGTGCTAGTAGCTAGTGAGACGTACAGTCAAGCAACGGACCTGGAAGTGGCCGGGAAAATTTATATGGTGGGAAGAATTATACGCTACACCGGTATCACTGCACCGGTGACAAAGGCTTTAACTGGACACCCCCCGCCACCCAATATTTGGGAATTTATTTAATCTCTTTTTACCAAATCTGGTTTCTCTGTAAAAAAATTTAAAATAAATAAAAGAAACCAAGTACCTTGCTTAAGGGTGCGATAAGGACAGCTGCAATATAAACAGAAACAACCCTGAGGCAACAAAACACTTCTTAACTGTCAAGTGTAGGGTTCTCAAGAGTGAAACCCTACCATTTATGTGATGTAAGTGTGAATGGCTGGATAAAGAGATTTTAATTTGTTATCAACAGAGTTAGGCCTAGTTCATAGCTCAGTCTCCATGTAGAATTGTCATGAGTTGGCGCTTGAATTTGCACAATGTAACCCTTTTCTCTTTTTTGGCATTTCTAATAAAAGCATTCTTTTTTTATACGACAGAATGTGAATTCCTAATGTTCAATTCATAAGCCTTTAACTGGAAACAGATAATCCATACTCTATCAGCACTGTGTGAAAATGGACAGTGACAGCGAGTGAGAGAGCACAAAAACATGAGCTTGCAGGAGAAGTCTTGATGAAACTACTAAACAGGCCTTTGAATTTTTGCCATGAGTTTAGGCTTCTGTGACCATTCTTGAAAGCCCTGTGTGTGTGTGTGTGTGTGTGTGTGAGAGAGAGAGAAAGAGAGAGAGCAAGCCTTTCCAGCTCCGCACCCCAGACACCTCGGGCCCTGTTTGAATTGTAAATTTGCTGGCTCTGTGAGTCACGGATGTTCCAGAATTACCTAGTCTATTGGAAGGGCTGCCAGTATCTGTAAGCCAAAATCCTCTCTGAGAGCCACACACTGAACACACTGTCTCCTGCACCACAGGCAGATCCACCCTAATGCACACACACACACACACACACACACACACACACACACACACACACACACACACACACACACAGGCATGTGTATGCACACGGACAGAAATACACGCATATGCACACAAACACATGTACGCACACGCACTCATTCATGCACATTTCACTCCCAGAGAGTGGACATAATTCAGTTAACATTTGATAAACACACACAAAAATGCATACACACATAATGTGTATAATGCTCGTTCATTATTATATTAAAATATATAGACATAAAGATGTCCAAATATTATGGTTTTGCTAAAGTTTGCCTATATATTACAATACAAGATACGGTTCTGCTATTCTGGGGCCTCACAGAAAATATCATGCTGATGATTTCCTTTTGTTAGAAGGGCAGAAAAACACACTAATGTAATGTAATCATGTTGACTTCCTAAACCAACTGCAAAATAACTGATAAGTAAATAAAAAGTGCTATTAATAAAGCAGATATAAAGAACACCGTCAGTGTGATATATGAACACAGTCACTCTTCCCTTATAAATCAGCCTCTGCAATTTACGAGTCCTCCCTGTTAATCCCCGGTCAAGGTTACTGAGATGTACTATAAAAATAACACGGCGGTTTATTGTGCGCGCCTTCCATGCACTATTTACGACGCAGGAAGTTCCATCTGGAAGTCCTTCCTGTCTGCAGACCGTTCAGGATGCGCTCCGCAGATATGGCGGCGGGTCGTATGGAACTACGGAATCCGGTACGGACTGCGGATCCTCTCTGCAAAAACACAGCCACCGCTCTCCGGCTAACCGCAGAGCCACAGCTCATGCGCTTTAGTGTTCAGTGTTCTTGCCTGAATCAGAGGCCGGTTACGTCTCTTCATGACTTCAGGACCTGGATCCAGAAACTGAAACAGTCCATTAAGGGCCTGATTTACTAAGACCTTTAGCGTGTGCAAAACCATTTAGCACACGCAAAACCAGTAACATGACCAATGATTGTTCATGGAATTTGTTTTGCACCGATCATTGGCCACGTTATTGGCTTTGCGTGTGCTAAATGGTTTCGCACCCGCTAGAGGTGCTTAATAAATCTGGCCCTAAATTTATTATGTTATTTGCTTAGCAGACAGCCTTGGCCAGTTTACATGCTGTCCATTTATCCAGCTGGACATTTGCTGAGGCATATTGGGTTAAGTATGGTAATGGCGTAGCCTTGCCTGGGACTGAAGCCTGCAGTCCCCCAGGCTCCGCGCCCACTCGCTTAAGCACTCAGACATGCTGCCCGTCATTGCCTCTTTCCTCAAAGTTACTGGGCACATGTATCAATGCCCGCCAGGCCGCCACACACATAGCCTTTGCCACAACGGGCTTGGCCCAGGAGACAAAGAGAGGCAGCTTCAGATACAGGAAGCGAAAATGTCCACCAGTGCTAGATCAGGCTAAATCAGGATGAAACCATCTGGAAGGACATAAACGAGTGATCCTTTGCCAGTTATGAATACTTTTCTCTACCAGAAATCATAATTTTTTTTCCTTTTCACCTTCACAGATTACATTACAAATTCCACAGCGAGTACCCACCAATGGCGTTCTCTTTTACTGGGGGAAAAAAAAGGAAGGGCTGTGTTTCTTTTGTTGTCTTTTTTTATTTATTTTTTTAATCGCGTTTAACGGTAAATGACACGAGTCTAGCATGTAATCGGTCCTGTCGTTGTCAAACAGATGGCAGATATCCGCGTCTGGCTGTCGGTGCGGAGGAGCGGGCAGCCGCACGGCCCTGGATCCTGAGCTAAAATAGCGTGAAACTTGCCTCCCATCGCGGATTACCAGGGCAGCGCCTTTTCATTATCGTCCTTTCATAAAGCGGCTATTTATGACGGCGGGAGCGTGGGGCGGGGGGGGGGGGGAGCATGACGATACCGAAGCCCCTTCGGCGTGACCCAGAATGGACGAGGCGGGGGGAGGAAGTGAGCAAATCAATCAGAGGAAATCAAATTCCCGTGTGGAAGATGGCCGCAGCAAGGCGTGTTTTTTATAGGCCCACACACAGACACACGGGTGTGCTCGCTTGGCCGGCGTCATCACTCACATTGTGGTGTTTTCCAGAGAGCGCACCGTGCAGCGGGGGGGAGGACCGGGGGAACAGTGAGGCCATTGTCTCACCTGTCATATGGTTCAGACAACATGTGGGTGAGAGGTCATCCACAACGTCCTCTAAGACCCTGGGAAACAGCAGGAAGGACACATTTTTAGCATTCCACAAAATTAAAGCATGAGCATGCACGTATGTGCACACACACACACACACACACACATATATATATGGGATACAAGCACACATTTGCACATATTCCTACATGTACACACGTACACACACTTGCACATACAGTACATACACACATAAGTACGTACACACAGACACATGTATGCATACACGCATACGTAGCGGGATGGATCAGATCAATTAAAGTCAAATATTCGGTCTCGTTCCCCTGCCCCCATGTTGCTGTGCAGTTTGTGTGTCTTAAAACTGCAGTGTTACACTCTGTGTTATGGACAGTGGGCCAACAATCATGCAGTAGGCCCCGCTACCCCCCCTCCTCACATATTCTGCAGCTCCACCCCCCCTGCCCCGCCCACATTCCGCCGGTCCAATCGCTGTCGAGCAATCAAAGTGGTGATGGAACAGGAAGGTCTGGAGGAAGTGTGGTGGAAATGTTTGTGTTAAAAAGGAGAGATTTACACAGAAGATTCCCTTTCATGTGTGACAGCTGCAGTTCACAGTTTTTTTTTTTCCTTTTTTCCCAATCATTTCCCACAGTGCTCCGCTGCATTCTCTGGCCTGCTAGCTGGAGCAGCGTTGTATCCTTCTGTCTCGTTAGCTACGCTACATTTGGCAGTAGACAAATATTATATCAGATTATGTCCAATTCCTACATTTTGTCAAACATTTTGCTAGGACCAGTGATATTTCAAGACAGAAGTTTCCCTTAAATCTGTGTAGAACTAAAATGACCCATGTGGTAACCTTCTCTGTGCTGCCAGGTATCGCAGTTCGGATCCGGAGGGCAGGAGCCAGGCCGGGATTTACAGCCAGCCACCTGTCAGCCAGGACGGCTGTTACCCACAGCAGCGTGGCCAGTCTGTCCCCACCACAGGTAGTGCCGCAGGGAGGAGGGGATCAGCCCTCTCTCCCAAACTCATTAAAGCGCTCAGCTGTTACCCACCCGCCCCCCCCACCCCCTCTTCCATCCTCCACCGGCGAGTCTTGGCCACGCAAACTCACCGCTGACATGTTTACGCTTCAAACTAGTTAATTGCATTTTGGGGCTATTCAGGGAATGAAGCCTCTCTCCATCACCGCTTCCACTTATCCCCTCGTCACAAAGCAAATCGCTTGCCCCTTCCGCCATCCTACCCTTTTACCCACTTACCCCCCGTACAGCCACCGGCATCACCCAAACGTCACCCGTCTGGGCGCACCCGTCTAAATGTGGTGTGCCAGGCCCGGCTCTCTTCCCCTTGGCGCTGGGCGGGCGCTGTGGTGTGCCAGGCCCTGCTCTCTTCCCCTTGGCGCTGGGCGGGCGCTGTGGTGAGCCAGGCCCGGCTCTCTTCCCCTTGGCGCTGGGCGGGCGCTGTGGTGTGCCAGGCCCGGCTCTTTTCCCCTTGGCGCTGGGCGGGCGCTGTGGTGAGCCAGGCCCGGCTCTCTTCCCCTTGGCGCTGGGCGGGCGCTGTGGTGTGCCAGGTCCGGCTCTCTTCCCCTTGGCGCTGGGCGGGCGCTGTGGTGAGCCAGGCCCGGCTCTCTTCCCCTTGGCGCTGGGCGGGTGCTGTGGTGTGCCAGGCCCGGCTCTCTTCCCCTTGGCGCTGGGCGGGCGCTGGGTAGGCGCTGGGCGGGCGCTGTGGTGTGCCAGGCCCGGCTCTCTTCCCCTTGGCGCTGGTCGGGTGCTGTGGTGTGCCAGGCCCGGCTCTCTTCCCCTTGGCGCTGAGCGGGCGCTGTGGTGTGCCAGGCCCGGCTCTCTTCCCCTTGGCGCTGGTCGGGTGCTGTGGTGTGCCAGGCCCGGCTCTTTTCCCCTTGGCGCTGGGCGGGTGCTGTGGTGTGCCAGGCCCGGCTCTCTTCCCCTTGGCGCTGGTCGGGTGCTGTGGTGAGCCAGGCCCGGCTGCGTGGGCGCTGGGCGGGTGCTGGGTGGGCGCTGGGCGGGCGCTGTGGTGTGCCAGGCCCGGCTCTCTTCCCCTTGGCCCCGAGTCGTGTTGTTAATCTGATCAGAGCGCCCGTGCTAATGACACACGGCGACACACACAAAGCAGCCCAGCCTGGCCATTGAGCCCACGATAATTGAGGTTACACCGTCGAGCACCACCCCCATGAATAATTAAAAAGGTGGTAGTGGAGGTTTGAGTTGCTTATCAGTTGTGCCGAGGTCTAGCCGTGCGGTTGGGCGTGCGGTAGGGAAGACTATAGCCTTTGTTCGCTATCATGTGTGTAATAGGGACAGAGCCAGTGAAAGACTTCAAAAGCAAAGGAAAAAATGCATGGGGTGCAGAGGGAGTGTGAGTCAGGAATCGTAGCCCTGTCCTTTGGGTCCTTCATAGTGATGGTTCCACCATCCATCATCATTTTAACCTGTATTTACTATGCTATTTGCATGACTGTACCATCTTATACCTTGATAACTTGGACATCTCTGCTGCATTCCCAGTGGGACCATCTCATTAATTCTATATACATAATATAACTATATTACATCCCAATAATGTAACAATTATTAATATTTTTTTTTAAATATTTAAAGATGCCCTTACCTGGGATTATTGACAATGCCTATAAAATACCTAGACAATATACCACATATCTCTGTTGTTTTACTGTATATAATTCATCCCATTATTTTACTTTATATGGTATGCTATGTAATTTTATATTTGATTATAGCTTCCATACGTTCCATTTCACTTTACAAGGGTGAAGTCTACATTCTGGAACTCTCTGGCTCCGCCCCCAGTTCAGCAGAAGCTGATGCACATAGGATGCCAGAGGCCAGGTGGCTCCTCCCACTCTCCATAAAGGTTGTTTTGTTACCTAATCCTAGCTCCCAGTCTGAACAGGAAACCAAAGCTGCCGTTTTTAGCCGCAAATTCCACGCGCAAAGGTAAATCAGTGGCCCCTTCCATAAGCCCAACAGGTAGTCTATGTTCTCTATTTATTTGGATTTTTTTCCCCTTGGACCCCCACAGTGCACCTTTTAATCAGCAAAGCTGTGTGAAGCCATGGTTTGACAGGGCCTTCCATCTGGTCTCTTGGCTGAACAGAAAAGTGACACAGAGGTCTCATTGTCCTGTCTATCATTGTCTGAAACACATCACTGCTATAATAATAATAATAATAATAATAATAATAATAATAATAATAATGATAATCATCATCATGACAAACTTAATTAGTCCTGATGACTAATCATCATGATGATGCCTGTCATACAATGAAAATTAAGTCGATAGCGCTTCACAGCATGGGTCAGAAATACTGTAACATTTCAATTAAAATAAATGAGCAAGCTAAAAATAAAGAAAATAATAAAATAATACAACATATTAAATCCAGTAACAGTGACATAGGGTTGTCAAATAATATAAATGTTAACAATTTAAGACCCCCACCCCACCCCCCACCCCTCCAAAAAAACAAAAAACATCCTGGTTTCATTTACTGTAAATCTTCTCCCACGCAGGCTTTGTCCTATAGGCCTACCTTTC